>JACJUY010008079.1:7186-35934 GCA_014220935.1 Platorchestia sp. MABIK
CGGGAAACAACACAGGAAACAACACGTGAAATAACACAGGAAACAATACGGGAAACAACACGGGAAAAAACACGGGAAAAAACACGGGAAACAACACGGGAAATAACACAGGAAACAACACGGGAAACAACACGGGAAATAACACGTGAAACAGCCCCGGAGGCAGCCTGTATCGCTTGCACAGGCGCCGCTTCTCTAATTTTAGAAGCCATCGCTGAGACAATTTCGGGATGATTGTAGGCAAGAGCAGCCAGCTTTAGGGACGAAATTGTGGCGTTGAGATCATTCCCTGCGCTTTTTGGCGACACTCAAGGGGTAAAATTGAGATTTAGGAGACGACTCTGAGGATTTGTTTCGGCTAAGTCTGCGGGCTTGAGAACGTTCATTTGGAAGTAAAGTGTACGGGCTAAAAAACGATTGTCTGGAGGCAAAGCTTAGGGTCTTGGAAACGATTATTTGGAGATAAGGTCTACGGAATAAAAAACGATCAGTCTACGAACTTGAAGACGATCATTTGGAAGTGGAGGGGATTTAACTTGAGTTTTCAGAATACACAGGACAATTAACTGCCAGAACGCGCAGATAAAAAGTCTAACATCTCCAACAATTAAAAAATAATCGATTCACTACTGTGTGAATTGAAGAAGGTTGCGGTTGTGTCTGCTTTGCTGTGGCGAGGTGCTGCTGTAGACTGACTTGTTTTATGTTGAAGACTGCACAATCTCAAAGGCCGGCAGATGAGAAAATGTCGAGTCTACTGTTGCGAATTTTTAGTCTGTCTGAGCGAGAGTCATTTATTGCTGGTGTCTTTATATCGAACACAGAATTGCTCGTGGTGAGAATGAGAATGAATGTTAAGGGGAGAATGTAAAGTGGATTACATGCATGAGGCGCGGGATGTGGGTGGATGTGAAGCATTGCAAGAGTGTGAGCGAGCTGTGTTGGAGAGAATTGAGGCAGTGTTTGCCTGCTGGGTTGCGGGGCTGATTTGAAAGGGAAGGCCATAGAGAGGAGAATGGAAGTTTGAAACCAGAGTTGGCGGTGTAGAGGATTGAGCTTTAGAAAGAGAAGAGGCTGAAAGGAGATGAGAGTAGGAGAGGTGAAAGAGGTATGAAAGTGGTTAATTAGGAAGCAAATGTCAGTGTTAGTTGTGTAAATGAGATGAATATAAAGAAGGGTACTAGGTATGAACGAATGACGATGTGCTAGATACAAGTGGGAAGATGCATTCACCTTAGATGAAAGTGGGCGGAAAATGAGTGGAAAGGGAGCAATGTATGGTAGACACGAGCAAAAGAAAATTGTGCAAGAAGGAGTGAGACGGAAGATTAGAATATGTGGAGATAGCATGTTAAAAATTGTGAGAATGTCAGCTTGAGTGGAAGTAGAAAGAGTAACTACACATTTCTGAGAAGATAAAGAGTGAAATACATTTGTGCGCGTGAGAAGATTATAGATCGCATGAATGGAGGTATGGTGATGGTGCTAAGGGTTGAAAATGGGTTACTTGAAAATGGTAACGTATGTACTGTGAATACAACTGTGAAAGTGGTTTAGAGTTTTTCGAAGAAGAGAGTAAAAGTAACTGTGACGAGCCTAACAAGGCCTGCCTGAATGTTAGGACGTGAACGTAGATTTACTAAATAAGAGGATTTTTAAGTTTTAAAATTGAGACTGTAAGGACGCGTAAACTGTTTCAATTTCTTAGATATGAATAGCCTAATTTATGAAGTGTTTCCCCCGAGTTGGAGTCCAAATTTCGCAAGAAAGTGCGACAAAGCTCTTAAAGAGATTTATCCAGTGAATTAGAGCCCCCTATATCCAAATGAGAGGAGGAAAATAATGAAAAGTGTCGGAAAAAGGGTGGGGAAGTTCAACTGATTGTGGAAAGGATTCAAGTTGGAAATTAGGGAAAAATATATGCGAATGAGCCCAAGCATAAAGATATTTTGGTGATGGAGTGTAAAAATGAGAAGGCAAAAGAATGCGTTATCGTGGTTGTACATCACATGACAACTGTGTGAGACTTAGCGCTGGAAGAGAATGTAAAGGAATAATATCAAGAATTAATAATAAAGGAGTGATATCGTGCAAGAACTTAGCAGGTTCATAATGATTGTAATGAGTGACATGAATTACTATGTTGGTACTCATGGTGAGAATATGAACGCAAATAGGCAAACATTGATTAATTTTCGGGGTTGAAATGATGTTAAGAACCTGAATGGTAGAACAATGAACGGCTAGCATTAATGCAAGAATAACGATTAGAAGTCATCAATTGTCTGCGTGTGTGTAAATCGTGAAGTAAGAGAGCATAGATTGGAAATGTATGTGGATGAAGATGAGTTTCATAGTGAAACTAATCCCCGGATGTTTGTTTTTAAGTATCGCTGGATTAGGAAAGGTGATGGAGAATTTAAGTAGCATGGAAAGAAACTGGAGCACGATAGCAACAAACTGGGGATAATTTAGTAATGAGTTGAGTAAACGTGAGTGGAAGAGCAATGAAAATGTGAATGATTTGACTAATGAGATAACATGTGACTTGAATCATGTTGTAGAACAGGGAAATGGAAGATTAAAATGCAAAAAAAGTAGAGTCAAACTAAATATTTTATGGGTGAAATGAAAGAAAAACGAATGAAGTGAAACTTTTAGCTATAAGTAGTAAAATGCAAACGCTGCTTGAAAAGCGTTCCATTGAAGAGGATGAATGGCAGAGCCCATGGGATTAGAACAATAATTAGCAACGGAAAGTAAAGATAATGACACACAGAGCCAGAGTAAAAAATAAAATCACAAGTTGAAAATCGAAGGAAAAAGGGTTCATGTGAAATGAAAGATTGGTATGAGTTTATACAAAGTAATAACAGAGGCCACGTGAAGCAAATGGACGAATCAGTTGTGGATGGGTGCAAAATGAGTGATAGGGTGAAAGTGTTGAAGACAAGTGGTGGCAGTTGAAAACTTCTGGGAAAAAATTAAAGGAGAGATGAAACAGATGATAGATGAAGAGACGGTAATTTTTCAGACTAGTGAATTTGACCTCGAAAAGATTGAAAAAATTACAACTCATTTGATTAGGAAGTTTATGAAAATATGAAAAATGAAAAAGCTGCTCGTCTTGATAAAATTCCGTATGAGTTCTTCAAGCCTGTCGACGAGAGAGTGTTTGGCATGTTAAAGTGCTTGTCTTGTGAGATATGGAGAAGTGAAAGATGCCCAGAACGACTTAAACAAGTGTAATGCAGCACTGTCTCATTAAGGTGGACATAGAGCGTGAAAGAAGTGAAAATAATAGAACTGTGGCTGAGAGTTATTTTTGGGACGTAGAATGCACTAATGAAATGTGCGGTAGAATAGCAGAGAAAATTAAAATGGTTTTAGAAGAGACAGACTAGGTTAAGACAATCTGTTTGTTGCAAAGGAAAAATAAAAAGAATGGGTGATGAGATGAAAAATGTGTATTTGACTTTATTAAATATAGTGAATACATATGGTAGAGTAGATTGTTTGAGGTTTTTTGACACCGAGGGAAAAGTTGGTTCAAATGAGAAGATTGGAAGAATTGCGAGAAGACTGTAGAAGAACACTTGTGAAATTTACTGGTCGAGTAATTTAGGAAACTGGCAGGTGAAGAGTGCAAGAGGAGTGAGACAAGGTTTAATTTCATCAGCCTTTCTGTTAAGTTTGTACTCAAACGAAGAAATAAGTTGTACGCTTGACACTCCTCTGACCGCAACTCTCGTGATCTGCACCAACGACTGCTGCAATCAGCAATGTTCACTGTCTGGCGTGCGATGCAAGATTTCGAAGTGAAGAGTCTTTTTTATCAAAGATAAGCTCTTCTGTGACAAGCCTCGGATAGTTACTGAAAAATGCTTTAGAGTTTTCGCTATTCAAGATTCGTCGATTTCACCGATCATGAAGTATTTTCCAGACTATTCCCTCAATTATCTGTTTTCGACCACTGACAAGGGTATTACGATACTCATGTGTGTACATCAACTAAGGGTTCTTTTGTTAAAATATTTTGAAAACCAATGATGTTTTTTGTATTATTTTTATTTTTGAAATAAGCTTTTTTCTTCCTTTTATGACAATCCATGGTTAAAAAACAGCTGCAACATCGCGCACATCTCTACGTTCACTCGAAATCCTGCGCGACGCGTTTCCAGGTCAAGTATGGAAGATCTAAAGACGGCAATATCTTGCAAGATTGATGCTCCACAGGACGTGATTCCGATGCCTGCTGTGTAGTTCTGAAGGTAAATTCTGAACGGTGTCAACACGTCTTATTTCAAAACTTATTAAAGTGGAACTGTATCTGCGCCATGCAGATGTTCATAGTTTTTCTTGTACTATTACTATTTAGTTGTTCTATATTACCCTTTAAATTAATGCATTATTTTTCATTTTTCTTGTTCAGCTACGCATTGGAAATTATTCTTCGTGAGAAAAGCATTCATGATCGATCGTATCCATAATGCAGTTAGCAAAAGAGTTAAATTTTGCCGTTTTTAAGCGCGAGAAACAGAGTAGCGAATTTCGGCAAGCAGAGCGTGGTCTGTGCCAATTGAGCAGACGAGCAAGATATCAAACAGGCATGCCAATAAAGAAGAAAATAAATAAAGTTATCAGAGCTTTTAAGTATATGAATGTTGATCGCAAAAAAAAATGCAAGTTATAACCTTCACACTTCGTAATTTTCAATAAGCTAATAACAACTGAAACGTCAGTCCAAATATTTTTTGTTAGTTGTCATGCTTACGCTGCTCTAAAGCTAATTTTCATATTTAATTTTCACATCTCGGGAGATCTCCAAATATTAACGGGACCTTTTTACGGCTTTTATAACTGCAGTGCAATTACCTACGCTAATTGTATTGTTTTCTAATTTATTATTATTGTAATTTTATAATAACTTATTTAAGCAATTTAAAACAAGTTATTTGTGACAAACGATACAGCAGTTGATCGTTTCTTAAGTCCAATACAATAGATTCATTTGAGTATAGCTGCTTGTAATATAATTAGTATTATTTTTTCAATTCGTATTATTCGGGTTTTTAGGTACGGGTATCATAACCAAATATACTTTCAGCGTCATATTTTCAATCTTTTCTGTTATGGATTTCTCCCGCAGGCTTCCTGACGTTAAATACATCATAACACTTTGACTTCCACAAGCTATCACTACATTTTTCCCAATAAATTTCCATTCTGCCAATGCTCAGAGTTTCAAATTGCTAAAATTTTACTTTTTCCCCATCTGTTACTAATTTTCCAGTGGTAAATTCATCCTTTAGGTCATAAATCTCCTAACTCAAGCACACTCAACTTTGTGCCCCCATTAATGTATCCCAACTCTTTTCAACAACACTTATGCACGCTTATTTTACGTGGGCATCAAGCACATAAAATTTATATGAGTATCAAGAGTATCAAAAAATACATTACCACAGAGCATCTAGTTTGTGCAGTTATTTTTGCATAATTGTTAATGAAGGAAAACTTAATTACACATGTTTCCAGTTACAGGAAGACTGCTTCCGTTGTTAGTTTACTCTACCTACTCCAGCCTGTCTAGCGCAGAACTTATGGTGCCTCAGCACGTACCCCATGCAGAACTTATGGTGCCTCAGCACGTACCCCATGCAGAACTTATGGTGCCTCAGCACGTACCCCATGCAGAACTTATGGTGCCTCAGCACGTACCCCATGCAGAACTTATGGTGCCTCAGCACGTACCCAGACTAGTGCCCTAAATAGCCCGTATCCCCCACACGCAGACGGACTGTGTGCATTAACAAATAAATCAATATGCGAGAATCGCAAATGTTCTCCGCACGCTAGCACGACACCACATGGTCGTGCGTGGCTGGAGTTTGGAGTACGAGGAAATGTGGGGTTTGGAGTGGGAAGGAATTTGGCGTTTGCAGCTCATGGTTGTGTGGCGTTTGGAGCGCGTGGAAATGTGGAATTTTGAGCACGTGGAAATGTGACGTTTGAAGCACGTGCAATTATTCAGTAGCTTTGCTTGTATTGACGCTTTCTATTCTTATTCTAAGGGTAAGAATTTTTTAAGAGAGGTGTTGGTTTTTTGAACTATTCTGTATTTAATATGAATTACATATTGTAGTGTGCTAAATAGCATTATTCTTTTAACTGTATTTTTAATGATTGAAATGTCATGAAAGCAGGTAAAACAGTTTGTGATAGAAGGTATACATCAGCGATGGCTCTCGGAACTTTATTTTCGATGTCAAGATCTCCGTAAATTATTCGAAATTTTAACAAATAATGTGCATGCATGCCTCAATATGTGAACTATTCTTTAGAAAAACTCATCTTTACGAATAGGTTGTTCAACTATGCTTGGGTTGCTGCTGCGTTATTTGAAGAATGGTTTCTCTGAATTTCATCTCTGAAGTGAAAGAATATCGCCGAAGAAAAGAAATTCCTATCAACGTTCACTAGATTGTAGACAACGCTCCTCCCCAACTACCATTTTCTAAATATCTAAGTCAAAATGTCAAAGTAATGTTACAACTCCTGATGCAAATACAGAATCTCAATTACAGCCATGGGTCAGGGTGTGATTGCGTCTTTCAAGACCAGCTACCAGCACTTCACATTTGAAAAGTTAATCAAAACAACGGGCAAAGAATAATGACCATCAATTTCAAAATTATGGACCAATTTTAACATCCTCAATGCAGTGAAGATCATCATAAAAGCAATGGGAAAAATCACTAGTAAGAACATAAAAGGTGTTTGGAAGAAGTTTTGCCTCCAATTTTTAATAGTTCATGGGTTCTGAAGAGCCAGAAAAGACTGTAAAGTGAATGTGATAATGTTGTAGGTATTGCTAAAAGTTCAATTTTTAGTGTTTCTTTAGATGACGTCAGGAACTTCCATCATGCGCACAAAAAAACTAACTACTGATGAACTCATTCAATGGAAAATTATGAAGAAAGTGACAATGATGAAATTTCTAGAGCTCCGAAATTTAAATCACAGTATACATATTTCAATATAATACGGAAATTGTTTGTATTTTGTTACAGTAAAACATCGTTTAAAAGATATTTATTTTTTAATTGCTTATTTTTGAATTAATAAAGGGCATTTTTCTGTGAAGGTACGTAAATTTATTTATTACAATATTTTCCATAGTATAACATTCAACCTCGCTTCACAAACTCTGGCTTTACGCAAGGCCCTTAGGAAAGAATTAGTTCGTAAAGTTGAGGTATGCCTGTATTTTTTCTACGTTCACAGTTTTAATCCTTTGATTATCATTAAGACAATGCATCTCTGAAAAATTATTTAAGTAGGACTTTCAAAAGTTTTCTATTGATCTATTAGGCACTCTGACGCTGAGGGCGAAAAAAAGACTAAGTGAAAACTTGCGTATCGAGAACAACGCGCCTGCTATCGAAAGGTTTAATTAATGGTGATTTTTTTACCCACGTCGTAATAAAAATAAAAATAAACTCAGCTATACCAAAGCTTTCTGGCCTTCATGAATGAAAAGGAATTCATGTGCAGTATCTTTTGTACATCAAAGTTACTAAGAAATTCAGCATCAAATTAAGTCGTTTTTATTCTTCAAGGTAAATTCCTAGCATCTCACATGCTGCGTGGAAATTCGTAGGACGTATAAAACTTCTACTTAACTAGCAAATTTCCTCAAGTGAATCAAATAGTTTAACGGAACTGATCACGACTTCAATATTTTTTAAGTAACGAATGTATTATTCTCAAAGAACTTTTTAACTCATAAGTTCGCTCCTATTCTACATAAACACGACAACTCAATCACGAATGCATGCGTAAAAGGAGCGCAACATTCAAAGCATGTTACGCATTGCACGTTTATTCTCAGCTTGTACTCAGACAGCACCGATGGATCCATTAGCGCCAATTCAGGAAACTGTGTCGAAAGTCTACGGTTGTCGAGAACAGCATTTCAAACTCGTGTTTTTCTCTCGTTCCCTCCCATCTCTGATTCCCCCACCCCCTCTACCCTGCCTCAACTCCGCTTTTCCAATTTGAATGTGATGTTGCATGGGGATAGCTGTAGTTCGCTTGCTACAATAGAGTTACGTGGAGGTGAAGGAATTCACCTCGTAGATAAAGTTGATTTTCGCAGTGACAAAAAAACGTGATATTCTACAAGTATTTTGCTGGTAATTCTATGGTTTTTAAGCTATGACATTATCGTTTGAACTCTTCGAGTCAAAAAAACAGCAAAAATATGATTATTTGAGTTCCGATTCATTTCATGAGACTTACCGTCACTAAGACTGTAGAGGTCCTTTTAATCGTTCATGCATCTTTCATTTCATTCCTTCTGGTGTAGCGTATTTCCACATTTTTAAGGCTAGTAAGGTGACGAAGACCCCAACCTAGCAAACAAAGAACACTTGGCGTATTTTTACATTATCGGATGATTCTGGTTTATTTTCAAACATTTTTATTCTAATGGAAAATTTCACAATACAGATTCTATTACGTTTTCCTTGAGTGAGATATTATGACAATATTAAATTGGGGCGTCGTGAGTAGATTTAACCGAAAAGTTCAATGATTAGCTAAATTTTGTGGGTATTCATTTAACAAGCATTTATCGCGCATGGTGATCGAGAGGCATTTTCATCCAACAAAGAAATGGTTTATATAGTTCTATATTTTTCGAAGTCAAATGACTACAAGAAAGATAATCAAATTTTTAAACTGAAATTTCAAAATAATATGCGCTGTTAAGTTGTGAACTAAAACCGAGCCCTCCGTTATTATCGCAGAGCTGTCTCTAACACGCTGACCGCGATGTGTTGTACTCAAGTTCAATTTTCAACTCAAATTTAGAGTCGATTGTAGTAAGCGATTTGGAAAACAGCAAACATTATCTGGATCGCGCCTTTATTTAACTTTGCATGCATGAAAATTGAGTTTGTAGCTACTGGTCGGTCAATAGCATTATAAAAATTCCCTCCGTGTACACCGGCGGCTCACGTCACAGTCAAAGTGCTGATGAAATATAGCTTTAGTTAAAAATTGAAACTGTCATTTTTAGCCATAGAGCACACTAGTGAATAATAATTTAAAATGGTATAATTCATTTACCCGATTTAATGGTGCAAGCGTACACACCACATTTCATCTTTACATGAAAATCTAGGTTCGATGCGCACTTGTTTTCGCTTTGCTCGACTCTGCCATCAAAGCTACGCAAAAATGCATGATAAAATAACGATCGGTGACGCCGGCAACATCACGTCCCGTCACGCACAATTAATACGAGGCATGAAACCCAGCACAGCTACACCTCTCGAACTCCACTTACTTTTATGAGCACTCATGCTAATAAACGAGCATTCCAATTTCATAAAACCAGATCACCTGCACTCACGATCTTTTTGAAAACCTTCCGCCATTCCGAGCCAGCAAAGCGCAACTTTACTCCTATATTTTGTAGAGACTTTCAACAAGTTCATGAATACGGGGTCATTATTTGGTTAACTTTGATCCGTTTTGCCACCGACTGTCATCTAAATAAAAATTCCAATTGGCAGCGCCGACGATCCTCACTTTTCATAAACGCCGGAATGGGAATTTGAATATGAAGCGTGAGCTCGAGTGCCATTGACGCCGGCATATTGCCTTCTAGAGAGCAGCGCTCGCTGCAGCCCGCTGCTCCCTCGCTTCATTTCGAGGGCTTGATGAAAACTTGTTGGTTGCGAGTCTTGGCTTGATGAAAATGTGTTTTGGTTGAGAGTCTTGGGGCTTGATTTCAAGGGCTTTATGAAATTTTTGGTTTAATTTGGAGAGTTTGATGAAAATTTGTTGCTTTAACGTTTTGGTTTGATAAAAATGTGTTTTGGTGGCGAGTCTTGGGGCTTGATGAAATTTTTGGTTTAATTTGGAGGGTTTGACGAAAATTTTTGTACAATCTAAATTGCTTGAAGAAAATTGATTTTAATTGTGTGTCTTGGAGGATTGATTTTAGGAGCTTGATGAAAAGTTTAGTCTAGATTCCAAGGGCTTCATGAAAAACTTTTGTCTCGAGTTTTGGCTTGATGAAAATATGCTGTAGTTGCGAGTATTGGGGCTTTATTTGGAGGCATGATAAAAAGTTTTAATATAATTTGAAGGATTTGATGAAAATTTTCGACTCGATTTCAAGGGCATGATGAAAATATCTTGGGATCAAATTTTTATGACTTAACTCCAAAGACTTAGTGAAAATTGTTAAGGAAATTTGAAAGTTTGAAGAATGTATGGTTTGGATTCAGGTCTAGATTTAGATGAAAATATCTTCTAGCATCGTGTCTTGGGACGTTAGTTTGCGTGTTCTATCAAAGTTCTACCTTATGTCTTGGGACGTTAGTTTGCGTGTTCTATCAAAGTTCTACCTTATGTCTTGGGACATTAGTTTGCGTGTTCTATCAAAGTTCTACCTTATGTCTTGGGACGTTAGTTTGCGTGTTCTATCAAAGTTCTACCTTATGTCTTGGGACGTTAGTTTGCGTGTTCTGTCAAAGTTCTACCTTATGTCTTGGGACGTTAGTTTGCGTGTTCTGTCAAAGTTCTACCTTATGTCTTGGGACGTTAGTTTGCGTGTTCTGTCAAAGTTCTACCTTAGGTTCGAAGGTTTTGATGGAAATTTGTTTTGGCTTGATTTTGAAGGATTGATGAAATGTTTCTGTTGATTTGATGAATTTAATGGAAATGTGCTCGCTTGAAATTCTGACTTTAGTTTAACTCTGAGAGTAAGCACATGAATGAACATTAGATTAATTTCAGTATGAACATTACTTATGAACAGTAATGTTTAAATAGATGCTTTGATTACAAGTTGATAACTACGGTAATGAGCATAATACAATACTTAGCCGATTAGAGCGTTTTTTGTTGAATAGTCAGATTTAGAAGCGTTGGAAGCTATCTTGGAGCAGCTTGATCGTAACTAATTCTAAAACCATTTTAAGTCGTGGTCTGCGTTTGAAAAAGCATGAGGTTTTGAGTCTGTGACACATTAATTGGTTTAGTCGTTAACCTACAACAAGTGATCACCCATATTATAGTTACAATAGTTACTGTACAGGAGCGGTGATATCAAATATGGTTTATTTGTTTTTAACAGAGAATATTTCATGTAAATAGTACAAAAGAAATAAATTAAGTTTAGAATGATTTGGTTAATGACTATGAGTCAATATTAAAAGTTTTTAATCCGAAGGATGTCAGTATTCCTCGTTATGGACGTCAGTATTTCGAATAGCTCTGTGTGCAGCAGAAGTTTCTTTTTTTTTTTCGGTCAATAATTAGTATCAATCCAGTCTCCACGAATTTGACAATGATTCAGGATACTACTCCTATGTTGTTAATGTGGAATATGGAATGTTTAATTTGTTTATATATATAAATATGTACAACTTCTCATTCTCGGCAAATGGTAAGGTGTGGGTAACAGACTTTTCTAAAACATTTGGAATTGTGAATCATTAGCAAATGTTTACATAACAAAATTAAAGTGAAACCTTTTGTTCGCACCAACCCTGAAAATTTAAATATGCTTCATTTCCACAGATCAAAAAGAACAAAAAACTTTCAATTCCCCTTTCAATCCAACGAATATTCCCAAATTATAAATCGATTTTAGTTCTTTTCATCTAAAACCATGGGTCGTTTTAAATAACAATTTTTCAGTATCGCGATCCGCTGCGTTTTTTGGAAATCATTCAAGTGTTCATTTTTAAACGTAAAACTTCTTGTTCACACATTTTCCAACAGTTTGAACTATTGGATCACCCAAATACAAAAATTATTAAGCCCCGAAGTGTTTATTGGAAAACAATTTTTTAATGAATCTGAAAGAGAAAACTAAACTTACCTCTAAAGAATTGACTATTTCGTAGCTTCTTGTTTGCACTCGTTGAATTCTGAGAACTGCATTTAGGAAGGGCTATTTGTACAGAATTGAACGCTCCTGATATGTTTAATCTGAACATTAGCAATAATGGTCAAAATTACTCAGTTGTATTTGAAGTGAATTAAAATTCAGTAACTATTAAAAACATGTTCTCTCTATTGAAGAAAGCCAATAGATTGACGCATTTTCCAACAGTGTGAACTCTTGGAACACCTAAATAAAAAATTCATAAAACCTCGAAGTGTTCATTGGAAGACAATTTTCTGAACCAATCTGAAAGAGAAAACTAAACTAATCCACTAAAAAATTGAAGGATTATACGGTTTTAAAGCGACGAGTAAAGTGGAACTCTAAAAATTGAAGGATTATACGGTTTTAAAGCGACGAGTAAAGTGGAACTCTGATGTACTCCACCGCACCTCACCATCACTTCACATCCCCAACTCAACCAATTACATAACTCCAATTAATATGAGAGAAGCGAGTGAAGGACGCAATATTCTACCCCGGCGAAAACTGGATTTATATTGCAATATACGGGCTGGAAAACTGAGGCAATTCCGCAGTGCCGGACGTGCCCCACTGGGGCAATATCACGCAAGTAAATGACTTTTGCACGCTGAGTTGCAATAACGGGACGTTTTGTGCCGCGATAACGGGTCTTGATGGAAAGTCATCGTTTTTTGTTCTAAACTGCCCTGAATCGGACGAATTAAGGGTTGATATTGAGTTGCTCTAGTTCTACATGCGTTGAAATACGAAGATAATCGTTTATCATTTTTACTGAAATGAACGTTCAATTGTTATATTTTTACACTGTCAGTCTTTCAAAGGCAACGTTTCGATGTTGTGACATCGTGTTAGTTTACCTGCGAGACGAGCTGTCAGTCTGATATCATGTAACATCTTGTCACACTTGTGACACAGTTAATGTGAGACCACTCCTCGCATTGCTCATATAAAACCACTTGTCTCCCTGCTAATGTGAAACAACTTCGTACAACACTAATGTGAAAGAAATTTTCGTTAATGTGAGACAAATTGCCACACTGTTTACTTGAGATGACTTTTCTCCCAGTTAATGTGGAGCTACTTATCGCACTACTGCGTGATGGTTGGTGCAGCAAGCGAAAAGATACATTACTGAACGACTGTTTTATTAATGCGTAATTTTCAAGGTTCAGGCTGCGAATTCAAACTTAATGCTGTAGGCTATCGTAAATCCTTGTCATATTGACCTCCGTAATATTAACAACTTCTAGTATTGACTTTTAATAATTATAAACTTGAAATATTGATTTACATATTATTTATTACTTTAAATATTGGTCTCCATAACTAGAAACACTTACCTCCATAATATTATAGACTTAAATTGAGGGCTTCCATATTATCATATGCTCAAAGTAACGACATCCACATCCAGAAATACAGACCTCCACATCGTAATAAACTGAAACGTTCACCACCATACCCAATTAGACAAATCCATGACGACACTTTCTATCCTGCCGACCTAACGAATTTCAAAAAGAGCGAAGCAGATCTGCTCGTTTAAAGCGTTAGGTCAGAGAGAATTATCTCAAGATCGCATCGCGCGGCGACGACGCCGAATTCACCAAACCATCTCTTCAAGTCGCGACGCATGCAAGATGGAAAGTCTCACGAACGCGCGACCCATTTTCGATGGGAATCTATCCGAAAGACTCAGCAATTTTCGGCATTTCCAATAGAATATCGGAGGAATAAAAGTCACATCTCCAATAACATCTTGAGGGAACAAATAGCAGGGCCATTGGCAGCGGTCTATGAAGATGCGAGCTCGAGATCGCCGAGTCCTGTCCGCCATCTTGGTCAGTCTGGCAGTTTTTAGATCAGCGGATGCAGCGTCAGCAGTCCGGTCCGTAATTTAGGTGCCGTCCGAACATTATGTGGGGATGGGACAGGGGATCCAAAACCCAACGCAAGGGGATTAAGGCAAAAAATGTGAATGGAGGAACGTTAAAGTCGAATCACCCTTGTTCGAGAATTTAGCTTTGTCGAGTGGGGTGAATATTGTGATGTGCGGGTGAAATTTTTGGGAGCGCTGGGAGTTTCTGCGGAACTTGGGTGAAGTGGTACAATAACTACTATTTGGGGCGATATTTTAGAAAGTTTTAAGGTTTCTACCCTCGGTACGCTGCTCTCAACCTGCATCCACCTGCGTACATGCAGTCCATGTATAGGAATTAATTACGTTGTTCTGCCATGTGATACTTACCTCAAATTTAAATTATTCTGTTCAAATTTTCTTACACAACGAGGTTTGTTGCAAGCTTTTGGATCTTCATTGCAAATTAAACAACTAGAAATAGTCAGTACAGCGTGTATTGCTTTCGAAACACTTTGAGAGTCATTGTTTGGCATTCGATACTGCGTTCAATCTCACGCGATCAGGAATAACATAGGTGATTAAAATAAGATCTCGTTAGAATACAAAACAGATGAGGTAGTGTGAAGCTAAATTGAGTAAACTACAAACATGAATTCTAAAATCAATATGAATAGAATAATTATCTTGAAGTGTAAGGGAAAAAAGCTGAGTGAGGAGCCCTCAATTCTTAACAGGCTTTATGTTGCTATAAAGGTTCACATTTTAGTCGTGCATTTGACCTTGTCTGTTTTAAATGACCTCCTTTCAAAAGCATGATTTTCTCCATATTTTTATACCCCGAATGACAACAGACATTGTTCAAAAATAGACCCTCAAAGAAGATAAATCGACAACCTTATGTCCAGCTTTCATTTCAATGCTCAAAAAATTCGTGGTTTCCTGCGAAAACCCGAAAATTTCAGGTTTGCATTTCACATCCTCATTGCCAAACCGAAAAATATTCCAAAAATAACAGAAGTTTACCCGCACATTTCCCTGTATTTTTTCTACGCAGCCGCCCGAACCTCTTTTTGAATTGCAAATGTGTTTTGACCTCCAGCAAAGCGGACGAACTTCAGTGGGCGAATAAGGGAGGAATTTGAACCATTCAGACCCAAAGTCACCCACCCGAGTGGCGCAATCGCTGATTTGAACAATCGCTAATTTGAACCATTCAGACCAGAAGTCACTTACATGAGCGGCACAATCGCTAATTTGAACAATCGCTAGTTTGAACAATCGCTAATTTGAACAATCGCTAATTTGAACAATCGCTGATTTGAGCAATCGCTAATTTGAACAATCGCTAATTTGAACAATCGCTAATTTGAACAATCGCTGTTCTGAACAATCGTTAATTTAAACAATCGCTAATTTGAGCAATCGTTAATTTGAACAATCGCTGATTTGACCAATTGCTAATTTGAACAATCGCTAATTTGAACAATCGCCAATTTGAACAATCGCTAATTTGAACAATCGCTAATTTGAACAATCGCTAATTTGAACAATCGCTGATTTGAGCAATCGCTAATTTGAACAATCACTGTTATGAACAACCGTTAATTTAAACAATCGCTAATTTGAACAATCGCTGATTTGAACCATTCAGACCAGAAGTCACCCACCCGAGTTGCATAATCACTAATCCTCAAACAGCGCGAGAGCTTCACGAACTCGCCTTTTACTGATTACATTTTACACTGATATGTTGATGTTTTTTTAAAAAGACTTTTATTCCAATCAAGTTTGACAAATTTGATTATGTACATAGGTTTTTGAAATGTCCCATGACTAATATAAAGACACAATAGCCGTTACCTATTTCTATTTCCCATTACCGAGTTAATACCCGTTTCCGGCACTTAAGTATAGTGGGTAATTTTGGCTAGGTTCTCCCTTTTCTCGTCTCCCTAATTCTCTTAAATGCGTTTGCGGTTTTGAAAATTTTTAATTAGTGATTAGAATAGCAGGACGTATTTGCGCAGGTTATATCATTACATTTTTGACTGATAACTAACAAAAGAGTGACGTTAAATATCATTTGAATCATTATTCAATTAATTTTTGATGAATTTGGGCCTGGAACTTATGTCTCAAAAAATCCACGGGGTCTAACTAAATTTGAATATATATATATATATATATATATTTGAACAATAGGATATATATATATATATATATGGAATATTATATATAAATATATATATATGGGACAATATATATATATGTATATAAATATATATATATATATAAATATATGCATACACAATGGGACTGTAAAATAGGTCTGGTCACCATTAGTAATTTAAAAGAAATGATGATACTACAGGAGGATATTACGTCTGGACATAATGGTCAATTATAATTATTAACACAAGTCATAAAGGCCAGATATGAAGACAAGTTACAAAGACCAGACGTATTGGCCAGATATGTATGATGGTCATACAAAACGACCAGAGAAAAGTAACTCTCAGATGAAATGAACAGGTTGCAAGTTTAAATTCAGAAATTTGAAGATCGTTTTAATTTTCGTGGATATTTCATTTCCGTAGATTTTTCAGTTTGTAACATTTTCCCGAGTGTTTGTATCCATTTTGTAAGTTCCTCTTCTACCTTTTTAATATCCTCCATTTTATAGGTGTTTCATTAGGCTTACAACATTTCCTCAAGTATTCTTTTTATCTTATGTAAAAACTATTTCAGTTTCTGCATTTTCCTTTTACTTTGCTCCCTTTCATAAATACTTCTAGTTACCTCCCTCGCTTCATCTCCATGTAGCATCTAATTTTTTTAATTCCACGTGTAAACTACACCACATCATCTGTCATCTATACCTACATGTCCTTTAAATGTTTTTTATCCCTATTTCCTATGCTTCCGACGTGGTATTTCTAGTATCCCAAAGTGTAATTTTCCATGTTCACCGTGTCTTATTTCTCAAGATTTCTGGCGTTATTTCCGATGCCCTCTCCTAGCTATTTCATTTATACCCCATGTGGTACTTGAAATATCCCCGTGTGTAATTGCCAATGTCCTCAATGGGGTATTTCCCAAATATTCCAGTAGGCATTGTCGGTGACCCTTGGAATATATCCTGTTTCCCCTGAGAACTATTTTGCATGTTCTCCACATGATACTACGAATTCACCACGTGGTGATTCCCTTGTCACAGCGTCATATTTTCATATTGGTACTTGGTCCTTCTGATGCTTCTCGAAGGATATTTCCCAATTCCCCTATAGCTTCTTCTAACGGTTCTCGAATGATATTTCTTTAATCCCCAATAGGTACATCTGATACTCCTCAAAGGACATTTCTCAAATCCACAACAGGCACTTTTAATGCATCTCGAAAGATATTTCTTTAATCTCCAATAGGTTCTTCTGATACTCCTCAAAGGGCATTTCTCAAATATACAACAAGTTCTTTTGATGCTTCTCGAGGGATATTTCCCACGTCTCCTTTAAGTATTTTTGATGATTCTAGAAGGATATTTCCTAAAAGGAAGTATCTTTCAAGAATAAAACAGGGATATTTCCAGTATCCAACGGAGTCTGTGACCATCTCCTGCCTCTCGCCACGTCCGCCATATAGGGCTGGAGCGAGGCATGCAAACGCGTAAGGAAGCCTTGCTTCTGTCAATTTATTTCCGAGGTCTGTTGTGACAGTGCGCAGGCTTCCCTGTCTGCCCTCAGCCGCACCGTCTATTTATGCAATTGACGGCACCTGTCTGGAATGTGAGGAGCTTCTGTAAAGACGGCACGCGCATGGAATCTTTTCCTGTTCTGGGTACAAAATTGCCACAAGATGTTTCATCTTTGCGATACATTCTTCGAAATGCTGCCAGCGTTTGATGATTAATCAGAAGTATTTCAAAAAATGTCGATTCGAAAGCTTTTTATTTCTAAGTACCTTTTTCAAAAAAATTATGTATTTAATTATTGATTAGAAATGTTTCAAACATTTCACTGCTGATTTAAAATGTGTTTTGTAACTAAGAATTTGAAACTCGTCTTATATTTCATTGTGATTTCCAAGTCTTCTAAGTATCCATTTAATGAATTATTCGAAATGATTCATAAACTTCTTTTTGAATTTAGTCCTCCTGAAGGCATGACAAACAAAAGTTAGCACATTCTAAATTTTGCAGGAATTCATATTATTCAACCAAACGCTCTGCTTGCAGCATAAAAGTTATTCGCTTTGATCACTAAATCAGAGCCATGGACGTAACGCGCAGACTCTTCGTCTAAATTTTTAAACTCATAAGCCTTCACTCTTCTTAATTCCACTTATTCTTTTTCATATCAAGAACCAAAAATACACAAAAATCTCAGTTTTCCAGATCTAAAAAACCTCATCGTGGTCTGAAGCTTCACAAAAAGACGCAAGAGATTTTTCCCAATTTACTTCTTCTCTTTCCTCACAAACTAATGTCGAACTTTATCAAATATCTACAGGTGGATTAATTTACTTTTCAAAATAGCGTGTGGGCCGTGAGAGATGTTGTGAATGAAATACGGACTTACAAGTTGAGCCGTAATTTTTTGCGTACATTTTTTTATAATTGTATTTATTTTTCAGAGATTCACCATGACAACAGTACGCCATCTTTGTCTCTCAAGTGAAATTTCAGTAATTTGACATGCAATGAAGTTTCCCGTTAATCCTGACGCTAAGTAAATTTTATGCGTTTTACAAAGTCAAACAAATTAGAAAGTTCGACCAAAAGTGCCCCTATTCTATCATTCAAATTTCCTATTCTAAGTATTAGTGCTCTCATTTTAAACATCCATTCTATTTGGAATGTTAAATCTTACAGTTTTACCCTTGATTTATAAAACATCAGAGCCGTACCACATCTCACATGCCACTTGTTTTTGTACAGAACGGCCAATTTTTGTTGCCTTTTCCCTCTCAGTGATACTCTGACAGCTGCCCACGGTCTCGCTGCTGTCCTCCAGAGCGGCGCTGCGGAGGGGCTAAACGAGGGTCAGTGACCTCAGTCCTGGGCGGAGGAAAAAGAGTAACGCCATGAGAGATAAGAGTTCAAACCGCAAAAAATACCTCCTGGGAAAGCTGGGATTAAAAATACTGTTTGGAGATATAGGAAAAATGCTAGAGGTACTGTTTGGAGATATGGGAAGTATGCCAGAGGTACTGTTTGGAGATATGGGAAATATGCCAGAGGACAAAGAGTAACGCGACGAGAGATGTGTAACCATTCCTCGAAAAATACCCCCTGGGAAAACTGTGATAGTACAATATAGAGAATTTGAAAATGCCGTAAAAGAGGCATGGGAAATACGGTAGAGAAAAAAGATTACCGTGAAGGTGGAGTCATTCAACGAAAAATACATCCTGAAATCTGATAAAAAATTCCGCATGGAGAGTTTGAAAATTCCTTTTAAGTGAGGCGTTTGAAATACACCAAAGGAAAAAGGGTGACGTGACGAGAGATGTGAATTTATTTCCCGAAAAATTTCTCCTGGATAAACTGTTATTGAAAATACCGCGTGCAGAATATGAAAATTCCATAAAAGAGGCATGGGAAATAAGCTTGAGGAAAAACTGTAGAGCGAATGTTACAGGGATGAAGATTTATTCCACGAAAAATACCTAATGGAAAAACTGTGATAGAGAATACCGCATGGAGAATATGAAAAAGCCTTATAGAGGCATGGGAAATACGCCAGAAACATACCTCAGGAGAGACGTTTAAAGTACCACATGGGAAATACCTCAAGAAACACGTGGGAATTACTGCATAGGAGACATGGGAAATTACTCAAGGCCCAGTGCAGCGTGCCTTGAATAAGCGACTTTCATGGAAGTCGCTCGAATAAAGGCGCATTGCGGACATGAAAGTTTTTCTGCATCAGCCTCCTCTTCAGTGCCTGGTATGGAAACGGCATTTGGTCCACTCGAAAGCTCTTCAGTTTTATTTTTTAAGGTTTTTTCTATTGAGTTCGTCAAGTTTTGGAGACTGTACCAAAGCAACGAGACAGTCATGAGTGCTGGTATTTATCTGAGTGCCCCTAGGCTATTCTGGCTGACCACTCGATTCTCTAGCATTCACTACTCAAGTACACAGTACTCAAGAACTCATTACTCAAGTAGTCAGAACTCAAGAACTCAAAAGTCTAGTTCTCAACGCGTGAGTAATCTGAACCCTTGTACCAAGTCTAGCTAAAACTGACACTGCAATTAAAATCGTTCTCTAAAATGAAGCTATTTTGCTAACATTGTTTTCCCACAGCAGTGCAACGGTCGTGAGAGATGTTCTGGAGGACGACACTTTACAGAATACAGAAATGGTAAATTCATGGATGAGGTTTCATTCTTCGAATTTAAATTCCTACCGTGCATAGCTTTAGCTCACAAAGAATGTCTGCATGGCGAGGCTTTTTAAAAGTTCTTCAGAACTGTTCTCTGCGTTTCTTACTGAATTGCTTTATTGCTTTCTTCTTTAACATTTTTATCCACTTTCTTCTTTTCTGCCTATTTTTTTCAGGTTAGTTTGTTACGACAGTCTTCTCATGTTTCAATCACTTCGATGGCTTGTTCCCGTTTTATCCATTTCGACAGTTTTACTTAGCCTCCTCTATTTTAACAGTTTTCTCCAGTTTTCTTCAATCAACTAGTGTTTAGTTGTCCTTCACAAGACAGTTTTCTCCAGCTTCATTTCAAAAAGCTTGTTCTTCCTTTTGACGGTTTTCTCTGACGTCATTTCGTTCATTCCATCTTTCTCATCGTCAGTCAGAAACGCTCTCATTTAATTAGATTTTGTTCCTTTCTCCAATGTCTTCCATAATCTCAGCTTTCTCCAGCTTCCTTCTTCGGACATTTACATTCAGGTAAATCCTTTTGGCAGTTTCCGTCAACTTCCTTCTTTAAACTGTTTCTGTCAGCTTCCTTAGTTTGACAGTTCTTTTTTTTTTGCTACCAGAATTCCGTCAGGCAGGCGTTTATAAATTCATTTAGACGCATCTTGAGCACTCAAATCCCAGCAGTTATTAAGGGCAGAGTTCCATGTCCCTGCAATTCAGCTCTTTTGGAATGCTTAGTGATTTTTTCCCTGACTGTGGCTTTCCTACCATCTGAAAATTTAATTTAAAAATGAGAATCTGCGGTCCAACTAAAGCTTCAACAAAATTGTGAATCTTTCGCTCAACGTGAAATAAAAAAATTAAATCTCGTATACTTTACTAAGTGTACGTGCAGAGTATTCCGTAGGGGATTATCCAGGTTTACAATTGGTCGAAAATATTAGAATGTCGGAAAAACATTTTCCTCATCACTATGGTGTCTTAACTATTCGTATTGAATTTGATGATAAAATAAGCATGCCCTAATATTAACTGGTTTTCGCTATCAATTTTCAAAATGTTTGTTGTTTATTTCTCAAATTGTTTACTAAATTATTTTATTCATTTTTTTTTCCAGTTGTCTAACAAACATTTTATCGTTTAATATCCTTATGTTTAATTCTTATTTTGTTTAATTTTGAGATTGTGTAATTAACATTTAATTGTTCAAACCATTTATTGATAAAATTCTATGCCTTTCCATTCCCAAATAAGGTTACTACGTCGTTGGTCACATCTACAACATCCGTCTCTATTTAATTTTGCAAAATGCCATCTTTCCAGCGTAGTTTCGTCCCTCGATTTCCTACACTGACAGACCTTCCAGTTCATATGTTGCCTGATCCAGGCTGCGTTCGGACGGATCTTGACGTTGATAAACGTGGCAACTTTCGCCGAAACGACGATCTGTAAAAAGTGCGTTGCGACAGCTGCTGCATCTATATAGCTGCGCTGGATTACAGCTGCAGCGGCGGTATAGCTGCAATAACAGTCTCACGGCTGCGCAGATTTAACTTACTGCAGCCATAACGCGCAAGATGAAACAAGGAAGCTTCTATTCGTGCCTCGTATATTTGCGGATGGTTTTTAATAAGTTCCTCTGATTTAACAAACGCTCGCTTGTGTTCTTAAAAAGGTTGTTCAGGCTCACGAGATGTTTTTTTCTTGAAACTCCAGAGCGACATCGATCCATCCTAAAGATAGAATTTTTTTCCACTTTAGGAGTGAACAAATATTGAATATTATGCAGCTTTGCTAATATCATGCACTCGGTAATGTGTTATTTCGGAAATTCTCGTTGATGGAGTTGTGCATTATGCTTGATAGTATAAAGCTTTGTCTTAGCCGCTTTCTTAAAAACCAAGAAAATGGGTTTTACGTTAGTGATTTGAAAGCACACTATGAAGCATACCGTAGTAATATGAATGAGAGTTGCCAAATTTTTATATTAAGATTCGGAAAAGTTTGAATGTTTTACGTACTGTAAAAATGTACATTGTTGCACGTAACTCACATAAATAAAATAGTAGCTAACAGTCAATAATATTAGCATTATGGGGCAAATGAGGTACGAGGCTTCTATGACCACCTACCAGGAAAAATGAAGTTTGAAGTATAAAAGTATAAGTATAAAGTATAAAAGATAATTAAGATGGCTTTTATTTTTAACCTAGAAATAGATTTGCTGATTATAAAACAACCAAGATAACTTTACATTGAAAGGATGTTCAGTTTGACAGTTTAAGGAGAATGTTTTTTTCCTACAGAATTTTTCAACGCAAGTGAAACCAATGCGTGACCACAATTTGTGCCTAATAAAAGGATACTTTAAAGTCTTTTTGTTTTGCTTACAATACTTGATCTTCGATTCTTGAGAGCTTGAGCTCACAAAATCAAAAATCAATTTTAAATGCTAAATATCTGAAGAATCACGAATATCATCGCACAGGGAATGCCTGTGTTTAATGCGAGAAAAAAGAGAACTATTTTCAAGATTGGTTTTCAAATAAAAGCAAATACGAATTTCTTTCTATTACTCGTCAAGTATCTATGGCAGTTAGCTTGATGGTAAATTTGTTCGGTTTCCGTTATTTCTAAACTGTTCGAGTTTGAAAATTTCTAGACAAAAATAGATATTCGTCGGCGAGTTTCAGAGTAATATTTCTAGATGAAATTATTATCGGAGGTGTCATATTCTACGCTCGAGATAGTCTGAATTTTTTATAAATGAACACTCAGTAGCACTTCCACGTGCGCCATGCCAGGCTTCAATGACAGATTGAAATAAGGCAATGTCTTCTTAATTATTATTTCACAGCTTGCTTTGGTCGCTTGTGTGGTTTGTGATATTTGATTGATATGACCTTCGAAAGTCAATTTATTAATAAAAATACATCCAAGATTTTTGAGCCTCGAATCTCTTAAATTTTCTCAGCTTTGACAATAATGCTGTGTTTCATTTCTTACACGAAAACAGTATTTTTTACACTCGTTGATACTAGTACACATTTAATTGCTTAGAGACAAGGCAAAACATTTTAATTCCAGGTTTATTCGATTTCATTGATTTTAAATTAATTTTTAAGAAAAATTGAACTTTTGATTTTCTTTCTTATATTCAACTCTAGACGCAATACAATTTCCTCAACTCCCGAGCCGCTGCTTTAAAACATCAGTTCGTAATACCGTTGTCGATAAGCTCGTAAGCATGTGTCTGAAATCTTTTTGAAAATAAAAGATAAATGAGAAACTTAAATATAGAATGAATGGTAATTTCTATTTACACCACCGATTCTTGAAGTTTGAACGTTACAACTGTTCGCTCAATTTTTTCTGTTCATAATCTTTTTCTCTTAATTCTACCAGATGTTAAAGACAAACTTTGCTTCTAAATATCGGAGACTAAAATCATTTGACGGTATATAATTGTTGGATATTAGATTGCAGATAAATGATGCTTGTAAATGTTATCAATGTAAAAGCACATTCCATTATTTCCACTCACCAGACTTTCAGCAACATTGGTTATTGAGGCAGAATTTATGAGCCCATGACCACGTAAATAGAGGATTTCCCCAAAGGGGATCTTATCAGTGTCCAGCGACTTCTTTTTTTTAGCGGTATTTATAAGTTTTTAAACATCAGGTTAACTAAGGGAATACTTTTTCTGTCATTTCCTCAATATTTTATTCAGTTGAATAAACCAGGCTATAATATTACCTCTGATGGTTTCAATTACCAATGAAAGACCTCCATCTTAATAATTGTTCAACAGCAACGAATATGGCAACAAACTAATTGTTCTAGCTTAAATTGAAATAAACTGTTTTTTCTTCCTTCTTGCCAGCATTTATTTGCATAACAAATTTAATCAATTTGTTGTGTGGCAAAGCATTTTTTTTCGTAGCTAATTACTAGGGACTAATTTGGTATGCATGCGTGATAAGAAAGTTGCAATTTTTTACGATGCCAATCTTTTAGTTTTGATGACAGACTTATTTGTCGTCACCCATTATACTTTCACCATTATTTTCTGGTATTGTAGAAGCCTAAGCTCATATGTCATTGTACAGGGAGACTGTCAAACGCGTTTTACATGGCTGGTCCCCTATCTCCATGTTTGTTATTAATACGGTACATACATTTATAAGCATTAATCAACTTAGAATAGCTTGACAGTGTGAGTCCACAGAAACCAATTAAATGATTCTTATGTATTAACTTTTTTTAGAATTAAGCTGGTTTTCTTTATCTCTTTCTTTCTTTTGTTTACATTAATTTTGGAGTGAAACTCGAAGAAAAAACACTGGACACTGAAAGATTTGAATTTAACAAAACAAATTGAAGTCGCAATCTCGTTTATGAAAATGAGAAAAAGAAGAGGTCTAAGAATAGATCCTTGAGGACCCCACGAGTTGTGTTATGTGGGTCTGAATTTGAATTACTTTTACTGCGTTCTGTTTACGGTTTAAAGCGGCTGAGGTCAAACCATTCAACTGGACGATTTCATTCATCATCGTGGAATAACTTATGAAAAGTATGTTAAGAATTCAACAGTGAAATACTGTTTTAGAGTCAATCAAAGGGAGAGTTCGAGGTTCTCTTATCCATAAATGAATAGAAAAATTATAAATGATTCAGAATGGGTTACAAGCTGATTTGGAGACTTAAAACTGAATAGTTTGAAGTATGAGCTCTGACTAACTCGTCAATGACATGCCGGGAGACTTTTTTTGCAAACTTTTAAATATCAGATGAAATTTTTCAGGGTTATTTTTTAGTATTTTAATCCTGAGCTCGTTGAAAGCCGAGAAAGGCCCTAAATCGATACACAAAGCTTTTATCCGTTATGTTTCGGAAAAGTTCATTCGTCGTACTCTGAAGAAGTCAAATCAGTTGACTATGAGTTAACTCGTCCACGCAGGCATTTATTAATAACATAGACTTCGCTTATGTACTTATGAGTTTAAGTTTTTGTGAGATAATGTTGTTAAATTCGAGCATCGACTTTATGTTGCTTAGAGAGAATGAGTGAGTAATCATGACAGAATTCTATTCTCCAGTGAGTAACCCATCAAATCCAACCTACTTTCTTCCTCAAATACGCTGATTACCCAACCGTGCGTCAAATATCCATATTATCCTGACCGTGCATCAAATATCTTCATTACCACGACCTTGCATCAAATATCGTCACTATCCTGATTGTGCATCAAATATCCTCATTACCACTACCTTGCATCAAATATCCTCATTATCCCGACCATGCATCAAATATCCTCATTACCCCGACCACACATCAAATATCCTCATTATCCTGACCGTGCATCAAATATCCTCATTACCCCGAACGTGCATCGAATATCCTCATTACCCCGACTATGCATATCAAATATCCTTATTACCCCGACAATGCATCAAATATCCTCATTACCCCGACTATGCATCGAATGTTCTTTTTACCCCGACCACGCATATCAAATATCATAACTACCCCGACCTTGCCTCAAGACTGAACTGACCAAGTTCGCCCAGCCCTGACTAAGCCTGGCTGCGAGTTCGTTGCATCAAAATTCAGCTGGAGTGGCTGGCTCATGCCTCAGCATTACGGCTGCCGCTGACTTATGTATGCCAATATTGGACTTTGCCAGAGACCTTCTTATCTGCCTGCCAAATTTGGCCGTATTTTGCCGCGGGGTAAATCGCCTTTACCTTCTTCGATATGGCGCCTTCTTTATCCTGCGATGTATGGTCAGGTATTGCCTATTGGGCGGTGCGCCTTCTTCATCATTTGCTGCGTGGTCTACTCTATGTTATTGAATGGTGAGTCTTCTTTATAATTTTCAGCGTGACCTACTCTGTGTTATTGAATGGTGAGTCTTCTTTATCATTTGCAGCGTGGTCTACTCTATGTTATTGAATAGAGAGTCTTCTTTATCATTTACAGCGTGGTCTACTCTATGTTGTTGAATATCATGTCCTTTTTATGATTCACAGAGTTTTTAATATTTTCATTTTGGTGTTTGAGTATTCTTTGATTTGTCATAGTATTATCCAAGGTATTCCGACACTTTAGCCTGTATTCGTGCATTCTTTATTTTCTATGCTCTTTACCACATAAAATATCGGAAGTACCTCCCCTCTGAATACTACGTAATGATATCCCGTAAAATAGGGCACTTTACGAGGATATACGGGCAGAAAATTATTTCCTTATTCCCTCAAAGATCTATCGTCTTTTCTGTCTAATGCTATTCGTGTTTTGATTAGTCGATCCCTTCATTTTATGCTACGTTTGAGTGGCTTTTACACTTTTTTTGAAGTATTTTACTACTCTCAATATTGAATTCCAGTGAGTATTGAATTTTAACACAAGATTTTCTGTGTCCACTTGTAATAAATTCGAAAATGTTTTAAGCAATCATACTGTGTAATTTGTGCCTTTTGTATTTAATATCCAATACTATTAAAGAAACTTGGTGTACTTTTAGGTGTTTTTGAAGACTGAACGAAACTGATGTCGCTTACAAGCGTTCATTGTAGCGAAAAATGGGAATTTGATCGATTTAATTCGCTGCAAAGAGGTCTCAAATCTTTGGCAATAATTTTTCTGTTTTCATCCCCGTAGTTTCTTCAGAGTTCTCAGAGAATTTATTTCTTCCATGCCAACATTTCTGTGAACTCGTGAAGTGCTTTTCAATCTTGGAAAACTTTCTCGCAGTTTTCGAATTGCGTTCGTTCAATGAGCTTCAAAAGCCTTGCTTGTTTTTGAACCGTTGTTTTTGAAACACGTGGAAAATTGTACAAGGTTAATATTGAACGAGGTGGCCGGTGATTTTCAGAAAAATGTATTTCACACTTTTTGAAGGCACAGAAGAAATCTGTTTCGTATTTCTATTAGTTTTTAAAAATCTTTCTGGATTTTTAAGAATTGCTTCGCATCTGGAAATGTTAGCAGGATTTAGAATAATTTCTCATTTATTCGGAAAGATTTCAAAAGTGTACAAAGCAAAAAAAAAAAAATAGCGGTGGTAAAAACGTATACAAAGAAAGAAACATGAAGGTTTTGAAATTGAATACTATTTTTTATTCGCTGACGAACAATTCTGTTAAATATTTTTTACAGAGATCGTGCGTTCTCACCGAAAATTTGGAAAATACAAAATTTTTTTTCGTTAGGCATCTCAAAATTCAGTTCGAGAAAATTAGCGGGAAGTCTTCACCCTTTAAGGACTGAGACTGTAAACTTGAAAATTTAAATTTCTAGGTTGTAAACTTGAGCGTACAAAATTGGAGATGTGAATTTTGAGACAATCTTCGATGTGTTTAATGCAGATGTAAATTTGAAGACTCTAAACTCGAAAATTTAAATTTAAAGACTTTAAACTCAGAGATGTAAACTCAGACATGTAAATTTGAAGATTGTAAACTTGTAAATTTCTAGCACAGCGAGGGAGGGTAATGCCTCAAAGCGTGATCAAAACTTTGAGGGTAATGACGCTGACGGACATAGAGAGCTCCCACAGCTGAGGTAATTACGTTGAGGGTAATGACGCTGACGGACATAGAGAGCTCCTACAGCTGAGGTAATTACGTTGAGGGTAATGACGCTGACGGACATAGAGAGCTCCTACAGCTGAGGTAATTACGTTGAGGGTAATAACGTCGACGGACATAGAGAGCTCCTACAGCTGAGGTAATTACGTTGAGGGTAATGACGCTGACGGACATAGAGAGCTCCCACAGCTAAGGTAATTACGTTGAGGGTAATGACGGTAATGACCACAGCATACTTGAAAATTCTAAAAGAGGGAAATGAAGAGCTCTTTCAGTGATGGTAATGAAGAGCTTCCTGAGGGAAGCTAATAACACTTAGATAATGCAGAATACGCTGAGTAAGAGCAATGACACTGAGAGTAATTTTACTGGAGGTCACAACTCTCGGATGGGTAATGAAGGGTAATGAAACGTAACTCCATGGGTAATGAAGAGCTGTTATGGAGTGTCAACTCTTCTTGCAGTCTAAGGTTAATTAAGAGATGGAGAGGGGATTTGAACCCTCAAGTCAGAGATAGAAGGAAACTAAAAAAGAAATTTATGAAAAGGTGGAAGAAAAAGATGGAAAAATTCAGACGCTGCAACTTCTGATCATCGCGAGGGCACTAAAAACAAACTTACATATTTCGGTATTTTATTTAAGAAGACACATGAGTTATTTATGATGTGGTTATTAATATATTCAGGTACAAAGTGTCGTGTAACACACAAAATGTAGAGGCACAGAATGACGTGTGGGGCACAAAATATTGAGGCACAGAATGACGTGTGGGGCACAAAATATTGAGGCACAGAATGACGTGTAAGACACAAAATGTTGAGGCACAGAATGACGTGTGGGGCACAAAATATTGAAGCACAGAATGACGTGTATGACACAAAATGTTGAGGCACAGAATGACGTGTAAGACACAAAATGTTGAGGCACAGAATGACGTGTGGGGCACAAAATATTGAAGCA
>JACJUY010008080.1:8916-22283 GCA_014220935.1 Platorchestia sp. MABIK
CCCAGTAGATGATCTTCTCGAAGATCAACTGGGGCTCTTAAAAGATGACAATAGTGTGGGTGGCAATAAAGCGGTTTTTTGTTTTTTTGTGATGGCTGCTACTGTGTTATCCATGATGATAATCGTGACAAGCGTTGAACAACGACTATGTATTGTGCTTTTGTTGAAATGATGTGAAGCTTGATTTTTCTTTGAATTGAGACCTACGGCGCGATATAGTACGAACTACTGAAGCGCTAGCAAATCAATGCTAATACAACTACTGCTTATGTATGTGTCTCCCCAGTGGCGGTTGTATCTGTGCGTGCTATTTAAAGATCTGTCACAATTGTTATACTCCCCCTTAATGTAACCTCCCTCCTCCCCTTCCCCCAGCGGGAGCGGGCGTGCTTCCCCCTCCACCCGGGATGCAATAGCCGGGATGCTGAGCATGAGTCGGGATGCTAACTACACCGCCGTCGCGGGGTGAGTGCTCTCGCTCCGTGTGGACGCTAACTATATATCTTGAACATATGTTGAATATATGGCAGACATATGCTAAATATGTGGTTAACTTTTGCTAAATATATGCTGAATATATGTCAAATACATGGTAAACTTTTGCTAAATATATGGTAGACATTTGCTAAATATGTAGTAAACATGTGTTAAATGTATGCTAAATATATGCTGAAAAAATCTCAAATATATGCTGATCTAGGCTGAATGTAGGCTAAATCATTCCTTCCTTCTGCCTCCCAATTGCCTTTTTTTGATCCTGACAACAATTTGCGTGCCCTCATTCTCACAACGCATGAATTTCTAGTTGGGGTCTGTTCAAAATCTGGCATTTTAAGATCGGGCTATACATGGTTAATCTAATGCAAAACTATTTAGAGTTGGTATTCCAACTACTCGCTATTGATGGTCATTCTAATGAAACAAGCTATTTGAAAGATGAATATGTATGGGAATAATAATGGAAACTGAAAACTATGCTATGGTAACTCTAACCCAACACACCCGAGAGCTAAAATTAACCCATGGATGCACCGGGGGGGGAGGGGGGGGGACTCAAAATGACCCCAACTGAATTATAAACTGGAATAACCGTAGGTTTTATCCGTATATTTCAACGTGGCCTTGTGACTTTTCCCATGCATCTGAAACTGGTCAACCTTTATATGCTTAGTTACTTAAATAAAATGGTTGGGGGTCAAATTGACCCTACGGTGTGTGTTTCTTTGAAAAAATATCGTGCATCCACGGGTCAACACTTTGACTGCGACGTGAGCCACAGGTGGTACACGGAGGGAATTTTCAGAATGCTGCTCACCGAACAGCAGTCACAAACTCAATTTCCATAAATGCTTAACAAAACTATCAATCCAATTAATGTTTGCTTTTTTCAACATTGCTTACTACAATTGACATTTGAGTTGCATATAAAACTTGAGTTTTACTGAAGTCAAAGTGTTGATGTGCATTACAGGGGGAGCGTGCACCAGCTGAGCAGCAGCGGGCGCCGCCAGCTGGCGGGGGCGGCGGGGGGCCACCGCATGGCGGCGCCGGCGGGGGGCCAGGCGGCGGGGTGCGGGGCGGGGCCCCCCTACCCTCCCCGCCACCGGGTCGCCACCGTCCTCAACAAGGCCGCCCCCCCGCGCCGCTACCTCGATGATGACAGCATCAAGAAGGTGCATCAAGACGATGACTATGGTGAGTTGTGCTTTGTGGTGTGTGATTGTGTTTGTGGTGTGATGTGTGGTTGTTTGTGGTGGTGTGGTTGTGGTGTGTGGTGGTGAGTTGTGTTGGTGTGTTTGTGCTGTGATGTGTGGTTGTTTGTGGTGGTGAGTTGTGTTGGTGTGGTTGTGTTTGTGGTGTGATGTGTGGTTGTTTGTGGTGGTGGTTCCTGTGTGGTGTGAGTTGTGTGTGGTGGTGAGTTGTGGTGGTGCTTGTGTTTATTAACAAAAGTTAACATTTGTTTCTATCACAGAACAAAAACCAGCGTTTGTTTCTATTACAGAGTAGAAGTTAATCTTTGTTCGTTATCTACCGTAACAGTATTTAATACTTGTTTGTATTAATAACAGTAACAATATTTAATTCTATTACAGAGCAACTGTTAATATTTGTTCGTCTTAACTACTGTAATAATATTAAATACTTGTTTGTATTAACTAGATATTAACTAAAGTTAATATTCGTTCATATTCCCATACTGACAAACGTCAACATTTGTTTCTTTTTCAGAACCAAAGTTGACATTTATTTCTGTTACGAACACAGAAGTTAATATTTACTCACATTACTGCTATTAACGAGATACTAACAGAAGTCATTGTTTGTTTCTATCATAAAACGAAAGTTAGCACTCGTTCGGCTTCACTACACCAACTAAAGTCATAATTTTTTCGTATTAACTGAAAACTAGCAAAAGTCATAATTTTTTCGTTTCAACTAAACATTAACAAAGTCATAATTTTTTCGTTTTAACTGAACACTAACGAAATTTAACATTTATATCGCAAAACCAAAGCCAACACTTGTTCATATTAACAACACTAACCAATATTCATCCCCCCTATTAACACCTACGAAAGGCAACATGTGTTCGCATTACCTGAACATTTGACCATCCCCCCAGTGTACCCGACGCTGGACCACTCGGACGAGGAGGACTTCCCGGTGTTCAAGCCGCGGGGGAAGAAGAAGGAGGACGAGGCGTGGAACCCGAAGGCGCGGGTGCGGGTGTGGGGGCCGCGCCCCGAGCGCCCCGCGCGCCTCGGCGTCAGGAAGCAGGCCGTCGAGAAGGGCCTCGAGGTCGCCGCCAGTAGGAGGAATGCGCAGCCGGTGGGTGCTGCTGCCCTTTGTGGGGGTGCTGACCTTGTGTGGGAGGGGAGGTGGGGGTGCTGACCTTGGGTGGGGGGGTGGCTGTGTTTAGTATTGCCTGTGTTTAATAGCTGTGTTTAATATTGCCGTAATTTAAAAAAAGAATATTAAACTGATTATGATACAAAACATTAGCTTATGTTGCTGGGTGTATAATTATAGTGTAAAAGTATCGAGTTGGCAAAAAAGTTAGTTGGTTTTTTTAATGTCATCTTTCCGACCTTATAAAGATTTTTATATTCTTATTCTGTAAACCCAGCATTTGGCACTGGTATATGTATGTATATGTATGATTCTCTCTAAGCCCTGCATTTGGCACAACGAGCATGTGTGCGTCAGTGTGTGATACGAGTAAGCCTCCAAGTAGAGAAGTTCTGACATTTTTTCTTGCTTTTGAGCCCTTGAAATGGTGGACCCAGCAGAGCACGACTGACTTCTGGTGCTTTTTACTTTAAAAAGGGAAGGAAAGCAACAGAAACTTCCCATACACGTGGCATATATTTGTGTAACTGTTGTTTTCTTTCCTTTCTGAAGTAAAAAAGCATCAGAAGTCAGTACTGCTCTGCTTGGTCCACCATTTCAAGGGCTCGAATGCAGGCAAAAATGTCAGAACTTCTCTACTTGGAGGCTTACTCGTACTATACACTGACATACACATGCTCGTTGTGCCAAATGCAGGGCTTAGAGAGAATCATACATATACATGCATATACCAGGCTTTTCCTCCTTACGAGAGGGTACCCGACAGCAAGCCACAATCATTCATCCTTAGTCACTAGGAGGCGAGAGAAGCAGCACAGGCCGCACCAGAACTGCCCGGATCAATAGCCCAGCACAACCCTTTTCCACAGTCAGGCCCGACAGCCATAGCTGGTTTACCCCGACCGCTTCATTTGTGTGCAGCCCCTCCCCCCCATTCATGACAGGACACAATACCCCATCACATGCGGGCAGGCTTCCAGTGACCGCGTCAAAAATTTACATCCTTATACACCGCTTCCACTCACTTCTGTCCGCAGTCATCCCTCTCTCCATGTCCACAGTTATCCCCCTCGCCATGTCCACAGTCAGACCCCTCTCATACAATGCACGTTTCACCCCATCTATCCAACTCACCCGTGGCCTTCCTCGCGCTCTAATGCCGCTCACCTCTGATGTGTAAATGTTTTTTACCAGCCGCTCAACATTCATTCTTTTAACATACCCAAACCATCCAAGCACTCTTTCACCCACCCGCCTGCTCAGCTTTTTGACAACACCCGTCTGCCCCCTAACTAACTCACTCCTAATCCTATCTCTTCCTGTTACTCCATACATGCTCCTCAAACACTTCATCTCAAACACATCCATCTTTCTCTTCTCAGCTGCTCTCAAACCATAAGACTCTGCTCCATGCAGCAAAACTGGCACGATCAAGCTTTCCAACAGTCCCTTTTTAGCACTCATACTCAAACTCCTGCATTCAAAAACTTTCCCCTCATTGCACCCAATGTCTTACAGCCTTCACTCACTCGATGCCTCACTTCTACTTCCATACTATCCTTCACCGCCACGTCCGACCCGAGGTACCTAAAATGCTCTACCTCCTCTAACTCTTCACCATTCATCCTCACATCCAATGTTCCAAACACTCCACCTCTTGAACATCTCATCACCTTGCTTTTATTTATATTCACTCTCAACTTACGCCTTTCGTACACTCTACCAAACTCTGCAACCAGTCTCCGCAGTTTTCCTCTGAATCAGCCACAAGCGCTGTATCATCTGCAAACAACAGCTGACACACTTCCCAATACACACCATTTTGTCCCACCAACTGCACACCTTTTCCCAACACTCTCACTTCTCTCACCACACCATCCATAAACAAGTTAAACAACCACGGCGACATCTCTATCACATTGATCGAGAATAAGAGTATTAAAATACTCTTTAGGAGGTCGGAAAGATGACATTCAAAAAACGAACTTTTTAGCCAATCGTTTGGTACAATGATCGTATAATTGTAAAATTAGGTATAATTATGGTATGACTATCCTAAGAATATACGATAACTACAGTATAATAAACTACACCCCTAAACATCCCACAACTGTGCACCAGGTGGCCAAGCGTGCGTACCACCGCAAGAAGGGGAGAGGGGGGCTGGGGGTAGCCCTGGGGGGCCACCCTCTCCTGTCCTCCCCCTCGAGTGGGTGTGGACCGTCCTCCCACTCCGGCTCCCTCCACATGAGCGCGTCGGCGTCAGGCAACTCCTCCCACGCGCCCTCCCACTCCTCCCACCACCGGCCCAAGAAGGGCATGGCCACAGCCAAGCAGAGGCTCGGGAAGATACTCAAGATACACAAGATGATCTACTAAGATAATCTACCAAGATACACGAGATGATCTACTGAGGTATGCGAGATGGTCTACTCAAGATATCTAAGATACACAAGATGATCTAATAAATACGCGAGATGATCTACTAAGATAATCAAGATGATCTACCAAGAGACCCAAGACAAACAAGATGATCTACTAAGATAATCAATCAAGATACACGAGATAACTAAGCGTGCGAGTCTAGTGATCAATGTCTACCAAGTTAACATATTTACTGATCCCCAAACTGAAACGAGTATCTATCTTATGAAATACGATACCTTTGCTCTTCTATATGTACGACTTCAGCGATTTGGCCTAACTTGTTTTAACTTTTACTAGGTTCACACGAACATGATTTAACGAAAACATCTGTCAACGAATCTGCTAACCCACAACAGCTATCAAAGTATCTATTTCAACATCTATTAAACCCACAACATCTATCAAGTAATCTACTAAATACACAAATCTATCAAAGAATCTACTATACCCACAACATCTATCACAGAAGCTACTAAATACACGACCTCTATCAAAGAATCAATCTCAAAATTTATCTAAGAATTCAATTCAAAATCAATAAAAGAATTTTCTAAACCGACCTTCGCATTCACCAAGCTCACGGATCAACTTGGGCTTCACGTTTGCAGATTTTCCCAGTCTTCTGATAGATTTATGAAGAACGTCTACCACAACGGATCTCTCAATGAAAAGATGTTAAATCCCCGAATTCTGTCAAGTTCCAACGAGGTAGCGATCCATTGACATATAAACCGAAGCCATTGACAAATAAACCGGAAACATTGTCTCACAAAACCATTGACTCACCATTCATTAGCGAGGAATTCGCCCACATTATATAAGCTTATCCAAATGTGAAACCACGCATTTTCACAAGTTCTCAAGTTTACAACCAACACTAACGACAGGCTTTGGTTAACGAGAAACTACTTTTGTGTACACGACTTCTTAGTTCTCATCGATATGCTGGTGAACAGGGATGCCATTGTTCGTTTGTTTAGTGGATGGAGCTAGTCGCACTTAACTTTGCTCGAGTGAGAGCAACTGGGATGAGCAAGGAAGTGGAGGATTCAAGTGTTGATCGAAGTGGTGGATTCTTGTGATAGGCGAAGTGATGAATTCAAGTGTTTAACCAAGTGGTAGGTTCACGTGATAAACCAAGTGGTGGATTCAAGTGATTGACGAAGTGATGAATTCAAGTGTTAAACCAAGTGGTAGATTCAAGTGACAAACCAAATGATGGATTCAAGTTATAAACGAAGTGGTTGATTCAAGTGTTGAACAAGGTGAAATAGTTGTGTTTAGTGACACATTCTAAGATGGGTCGTAAATCAACAAGGGGATGAAACTAATAAAACTTTCGCGTTGTAAATCAACGCCAACGCTGTGTGATATGCCAGCATTAGAGCCGGTTGACTGTATCACTTGAAACTGCAATGCCAAGTGTGAAAAGCGTGCTAAAACTGAACTGGTGTGTGGTGATACATAAAGCCCTCATGGTTGTGTCCGATTAGTGTATTACGGAAACGTGTTGTATGTTTAGATCGTAACCTGAAGAGAAGGATAATGTCCTCCCTCTTTCTCTCTCTCTTTGATATACCGTCTCATGTGTACGTATGTAAGCGCCCGTCACAGGTGTATGTATGTGAGCGCCCGTCTCATGTGTACGTATGTAAGCGCTCGTCTCATGTGTATGTATGTAAGCGCACAGACACGCGTTGCTTACTGTCTTTTATTTTTCTATGCTAGTTTGTACGTGTTCATTCTTTTCCTGTGGTCACTTGCCTGTATCTTACTTAGGTGGACCTGTACATACATAGTTATAGTAGCCGCGCCTCATGCATACTTTACTAAAGGAAACGTTTGAAGTGAAAACTAAAGGAAGCGTTTGGAATGAATACAAAAGGAAGTGTTTTTGAAATGACAAGTTCGCTGGCAGGGGGTGTGGGAAAACGCTATGGGGTTGATGTGAATTATAATAAAAGAGAACCAGCTTGGTCTAAGATTAGTGCTTCTTACGTCATTGTGCTGACGATTGGTTATTAGGAGGATTGCTGCTTTTAAAACTGCTGCGCTAGATGGTCAGGTTTTGCGACGATTTGTTTGGTCTTAAATCTATCAGGTTGCATGTCGTCGTTCGCCAACTAATCTGGTCTTACGCAATTGCTGAGAATATGAGTTGTCAGTTGACCAAGAGAAAGTTAGGTAAGTTAGACAGATGATTTATTTCAGCCGAACTCAAAAAAGAAAGCGCGCAGTTAGTGTGGGTGGTGAGATAAGAATGAAATCGAGTCAAAGTTCGCTGTGAAAGAATCTAACCAATGAGGTTGAGCTACGTTTGCCATGAATGGTGTAGAGATGCCGTGAATAATGCTCACTTATTGAACTAAGGTTGCACTTACACCTGCGGGCCAATCAGAAGCCGTGAACTAAAGTTACACTTGCATTCGTGAGCCAATCAGAAGCCGTGTAGGGTGTAGGCTACCGCAAGAAGGGAAGGCTGGCTAGTTGACGGTTAGTTAGTGAGCTCTGTGCGGTGGTGTGGGGAAGTTGTTGCCGGTCCGTGCTTGAAGTTGTACAGATTTCCTTCGATCCGGAACACATATTGTGTACGTCCATTTTGTATTACGTTTTCATCGTGCGTGCCCTTCTGTGTTCTATTGTGGAGGTAAGCGTTATAAAACTCATTCCTTCTTTTATGTAAGGGACATAATTAAACTCATGTCCTCCGGTGCCATCAGCTGATATTCCTGGTATTCATGAGCTATTTTTCATCACTTACGATTTCATATCCTGTGCCAGCCAGCTCTTTTTCTCTGTGAGAGGTTTTTTTTTTCTTTAAAGAAAGTTTATCCAGACCCAAAACCTAGAGCTCTATTTAACCGTACCCTTGCACTCGGAATACTATCTCCATGCCGGTAGATCATTGATTGATAAATTGTTAATTCGTGTGTGAAGTTTGTGCCGCCGTCACATGTAGTAAATGTTGAACATTGAAATGTACCTGAATTTGGACATTAATACTTTAGTTAGTGTAGGTTCTTTTCGTGTCCTCGTGAAGTTACACCGTCTCAGGTTGGTTCGATATCGTCAGGAATCGTCGGTTAGGGTTGCCATAAGCGAATGCTTTCGTTCATTATCATCGATTTGTCCACAAAGCAAGCGTCTTCGTTCATTATCGTCGATTTACGGTAATTGAGGTATTATCGTCGCAAGATATCGTCAGAGAATGTTAGGGTTGTCATGAGGGAGTGTTATCGTTCACTATCGTCGATTTACGATAATTGAGGTATTTTCGTCGCAGGATATCGTCAAGTGACGTCGGTTAGGGTTGCTGAAGTGAATGTTTTCGTTGATTATCGATGATTCATGGTTATTGAGGTATTATTAGGAATCGTCGTTTAGGGTCCTTATCAGCGAGTGTTTTCGTTGATTATCGTTGATTTACGGTAATTGGGGTATTATCGTCAGGAATCGTCTGTCAGGGTTGCCAACACCGTCGTGAGTGCAGTCACTGAAGGACTCCAAATCAACTGAGGTAAATTCCTGAGGTCTGTCAAGATCAACGCTACGTTTATTCTTGATTATGGACACCCTTCCATACTGTTATTGTTATTGGTTGGTGAGATCAAAGTCATGTGTGTTCAGTAGCCGTAGTGGAGATGTGGAATGAGGACGGGGGAATGTGTGACGGCATAGGTGTGCGACTCCTGTAAAAAAAAATTATTCGAAATAGAAACTTCAGTTTTTGGCCGTAAAAGGAGACGCGCTGTGGCTTTTGGATTGATTGGTCTCGAGTTTTTTTTGTTTTGAGTTTTGGTTTCTTGCTTGGTCTCAAGTTTTGGTTTTCGCCTGATGAGGTTTTGCATTTGAAAGAATGCCCGCTCTTGCCAGATTTTTGTATCGATTGATCCCGAATTCAGAGACGTCGGAAAAACGGCTCGAAGGTCCTTCAACACGTTGACTAAGTTTGTGCGGTTTGTTAGGTCGTGAGTAGCAAAATTCAAAACCCGACTTCACTGCTCCAACCTAACTCTGTCCTTTCTGAAAAGTGGGAAAATGTCTAAAAAGTGGGCACAATATATTTGCTCGATAACATATCACTTCATTCGTCGAAACTTATTCTAAAAAAGCTATGAAGTAACCGAAGTGTAAATTATCTATACGGGTACGTAAATGAGCAATTGGCCTGGTGGTACGCATGTCCCAATAAGTAGTGCACGTGTTGTAAGCGCCTGCGCTTTTGCGTCTGGAGAAATGCTATCGGTATTGCCATAACCTTTGCTTTGGAAAAAAATGCAATATCCATTCTTTGAGAAAATGGAAAAGATATTTGATTTTGCGGGGATGGGAACCGCTTTTGGCCAAACCAGGGATCCCAAGAACTGTGATGTTGGTCCAAACTTTCATGGAGCGCTGTCTGGTGGTCCTTCCCGTTTCTGACGAACGCTCCCAGCTACCTAATGGCCGTATCTTTAACACTTTGACGGCGATTGGTTGAGCTGAAGTTCAGTAATAATTCAAATTTAAAGTCAAAAGTTGTTGGAAATTTTATAAAACCCAACATTTACTGAGTCCATTAAATAGCATTAATTTTAAAGATTGTTGAAACTTTTCAAACGACCCGTCGGTGGGTCGTATCGAAGTCAATGTGTTAATTAACCTGTTGACCGTGACTGCAGTGGCAAGCTGCAGTTGCCTCACAGAACTGGTATGAGGGTAATGACCATGAAAAACCCGTGCGTCTACTTGTATGGACGTGTGCGGTTAGGGAACACTCTGCGTAGATTTTGCGTGAAGTGGACAGTGAAAATGCTGTTAACTGGACACTCACTGTTAACAGGTTAATTTAGCCTATTCCAGGCCGTGAAATTCATTGGGACGCATTGAATACAAGCCATAATTCTCGTTTTCATGGTCGCCTGTATATCGTTCGTTCTCAGTGCATTGACCTTTTCATCGCGGTTGCTGAACTTCTGAAGAGAAACAAGATGTAATTAATGGTAATTTTTGTGAATTCTAGCAAGAAGTTGTTAAGAGCAACTAGTGACTAGTTCGGAGTTTTGACTGAAAACTGCAAGTCACGTATATGGCTCATGCGAAATGCCTACAACTCAATACCACTCTGTAATGAAAAAATAAATAAACAAATAATTGACTGACTTAGCCACTGTTCTTGATATCTAAATCGTCATTAACGGACAGAACATATTATAATAGTTGTAGTTACAATAATAATAATAATTAAATGGCAGTATCTTTCTTTATAGAAGTTATGTACTAAAAATTTACATCTACCGGCAGTGTTGGACCCGAGTCTGCTTTCATAACAGCGGAGAGGGTGCGAGATCAGGGGGCTGTGGGGGGTCTGCTTGTCTAGGCCTAAGTTCTATATAGGCCTAAGTTGTACATTAGCGTAAATTGTGCAAAGGCCTGAGCTGTATGCTTGCCTAAGTTGTATGTAGGCCGAATTCGTACTTAGGCCTAAAGTTATGTCTGGGCTGTACTTAGGCCTAAGTTGTTCGTAGGCTCAAGTCTTACAGGCTTCAATTGTAATTAAGCCTGAGTTGTATCTAGGCCTAAAGTTGTATCTAGGCCTAAAGTTGTATGTAAGCCTAAGTAGTACGAAGGCCTAAGTAGCACCTAGACCTAAGTAATGTCTAGGCCTAAGTACGAAGGTCTAAGTAGTGAGTAGGCCTAAGCTGTAAGTATAAGTGCGGTGTGTAGGTGTTGCGTACACTAGGTGGCGTACGCTGCGCTTCTTTTCAAGTTCCGTCCGGTCGTCGCTTTGACCATTCCTTTCTTTCCCTGTCTTTGTTCTTTTTTTTTTTTTAACCTTTCCTTCGTTCTTTTCTTCAAGCTTTTTCTTTTCCCTCAGTAGCTCTTTTTCTTAATCTATTATAGCTCATGTCCTCATCGAAGTCTACTGTTTTTGTTTTGTCCTCTCGTGTTTAAAATTAGTTAAGAGTCGCTCAGTGGATTTTGTTTTACCCGATGTAGCAAGGATACGAGGATCATGGCTGATGATTGGCTGTTTCAATTTAAATGTGGCTTCCCATTGGTCGCTTTGCGAATCAGCACTTCTGATTAGCCAGAATGGTGTTGTGGTTCCCCTACTGTCTATCGTCCATTATATTGTTTTTTAATTATCTGAAGATTAACTCCGTTTTCTAAAGAGTAGTTGTGGAACTATTGTTGCTTTTGTTCACGTGCATTGAGGTTGTTGAAACAAAAATCTGTGTTGCTCAAAAGGTGTTAGTTGTTGGTCAAGGATAGAACGGGATTTTCGTTGATGATTTTAGTATTATTCCTTACGAAAGGATTTTTGTTGTATTTTTCTACACATTTAGCTTGTGCCGGTAGACATGGCTTGTTCCAGACGCTTCTATGTGTTGTCTGAAAATACTAATCGGTCAACAGTTGAAAATCCTCGGTGGACTTTAGCTTTCACTTGAAGATCGACGCAAAATTTAAGTTTTCACTTGAAGATCGACGCAAATTCAAGTTGGCCCTTTTTCGGTACGCAGTTTTGTGCAACTGCGTTATTAAATGATCAATTCAAGTCCCGTGTCTTCTAAGCGCACTCCTGTCGATCCAACTCCTGGTTTGTCTATCAAACGTTGGCAAAATCGTGTCGTTTCAGAAAAAAGTGTTGTTTTAAATTACGCAGCCATACAAAATTGTTTAGCACCAGTATTGTGGATTTTAATGCTTACACTTCCTTCCAGAAACTGTGCGCTTTGAAATTTGTTTAAGTACTTCTTCTTTTCTTTTTTGTTTTTCTGTGTGTGTGTCTCACACACAACACACACACACACACACACACACACACACACACAGTGTGTCAGAGCTCTAGAGAACCGTTAAATTCATTCATTCATCCATCCGTCTTTATATCTTTCGAGAAATGTGTTGTTTGGTTCTGGTGTAAACCGTTTCCTGTACAAACTGTACATATATAACTTAGCATTAGAGTTTTGTAGCGCTTTCGGTGTGCTGCTGCTGGTACATATGGCGATGGTATGACTTTTGAAACATATGTGTATTATATTTCTTCTCCTTCTTCTTCGTGGTGCTGCAGGTCGATTGATGCTTCGCGAAGGCAAATTAAGCTTTGGGATTACCGAGTTCTGTGAAACTTTCGATTGATTAATCAATCTTTGGGATTGATGAGTTCTGTGAAACTTTCGATTGATTAATCAATCCTTGGGATTAGTGAGTTGTATGAAACTCTTGAGCAACTCTGAATAATTTTTAGAAGTGCAAGTTGTGGTGCGTATGTACGAGTATAAAGATGTGATACTCAAAGACCGAGTGTATGTGTGGTGGGCTCAGTGTGAAACATTCAGAATATGTTGGTGAAGGATTTAATGATATGTCTGGTAGATTTAATGGATAAAGACCTAAAAGTTGTGAACATTTTTTTTTGCATTAGAGCGGTTTCCAGTTTTTGATGTGCCCCAACTTACGTTTCCGTGAACGCTATTTTTTGAGAAACTTTTTCCGAAAGTAGGTTTGTTTGTTCGGTCTACGCAGAATTTTGACCGTCAAACTGTTTTTGAGAGTGAGTTTGTTGTAGTACAAGTATACTATTTTGAACATTTTTTCTTGTAGGAAGATTTTTGGATTCCAGTTTTTTGATTTTTTTTGCAATGGGAAAAATTGTTCAACTTCCTTTGGTCATTCGTTTTTTTCAAACGTAGATTTTTGCAACTTTTTTTAAGTTATTGAATTTTTCGGCCGTAACTTCTTAAGAGCGAGTTGTCGAAGGAAAGTTTTCGAAGCAAAAATTGTGGTTTTTCATAAAAGCTGTAATGTTGCTCCAGTACCATGTATTGAGGAAATAAATGTATAATTTAGCCATTAAATATATTTTTTAATGATTTTGTGGTGTTCATGGTGCATAATTTTTTATTTTGCCAGTGATTGAAAGTAAATAATTTTTCCAGTCACTTAATGAAATCAAGAAACGCTTGTTCGTTCATGTATTTATTATTATTATTAGTGTTAGATGATTTTTTTTTCATGGAAGGAAAAATTGTTTTTGGCGCTCCGGAAAACTGATTTTGAAATTTTTGTTCTGTTATAATTTTTTATGTAGCAATGTGCTT
>JACJUY010008081.1:0-28213 GCA_014220935.1 Platorchestia sp. MABIK
CTGTGTGGATTGGGGGCTGTGTGGAGTGGGGCTGTGTGGATTGGGGGATGTGTGGAGTGGGGGCTGTGTGGAGTGGGGGATGTGTGGAGTGGGGACTGAATACAGGAATTTAAGAAAATACAGGATAAAGTCACCTTCAAAATTATGGAATGAACTGGAAAACAAACTCTAACTCATGCTAATAAAAGAATAATGGAATAAAAAAATTACCGGTTTTTTGCGGACAACTCTAAGAAACTGAGGTGGTTACTCAAAATTTGAAAAGCGATTCTAAAATCCTCAAAGCGCTGGAAAAATTTGCCCGACTCAAACCTAAAAACACTGTTGTTCATTGGAGCTATCAACAAATCTGCATGATCCAATATGGCTGAATGTAAAGGAGTTGCCGTAACATTTCCAGTTCGATAACTTCTGCAACGATGCTCAGCGAGCCTAAAACCTAGAGAACGGAAATTTATGCCCACGTGCGCAGAAGCACATAGTGCACAACTGTTTTTATTTATCAAGGATGCCTTTATCGTGGTTGGAAGATATATCTTTAAAATGAAGGAATGAACTAATTTTAAACTGACTGACCAATAAGATTTTAAATTTCATCTGCTGAAATATTTCCCAAGTAACGCCAAAATTCATCTTTTTCATTTTCTCCGACTGAGGACCAAAGTGCGGAAACGAGAAGGTTTGAGCTCTGGTAAGCGTTTGCGTCCCACGCTTGTCCCAGACCCAACACAACACTCATCACACGCTTGTTCCAGACCCAGCACAACACTCGTCCCACGCTTGTCCCAGACCCAACACAACACTCATCACACGCTTGTTCCAGACCCAGCAAAACACTCGTTCCACGCTTGTCCCAGACCCAGCACGCTCCTGATGTCATTAGTCAGATCTTGTCGCAGAGTCTATGACAAGCAGGATTGATCGCGCGGCAGCAGCCGCCCTCCCTCGGACGAGGCCGTCATCAAACAAATAATCAGAGCTTTTATCAGGCAATAAAGCGGCCTCAAGTGGTCATGGCTGCGATATTTGCGACCCGCCTCAGCCGCTTTGATCTCAGCCGCGCGCTCGCACTCCAAAAAACGACCACTCAAATTCAACGAAATTAATAAATAAGCGGCATCACACCCGTGTCATTTTCGTGGTGAGGGGAGATGTTGTTCGCTGGAGTCATGTTGTGTGGTGAAATGATGTGAGCCATGGCCATGTTGTGAGGGGAGATGTTGTTAGTTAGGGTCATGTTATGAGGCGGAATGATGTTAGCCAATGTCATGTTGTGAGGGGAGATGTTGTTAGTTAGGGTCATGTTATGAGACAGAATGATGTTAACCAATATAAGGTTATGAAGCAAACTCAAGTATAACAGTGTTGTGTTCTGAGGGGAAGCAATGTTAGGCAGTGTCACGTTGTGAGGGAAGATCACAATAGCTTGCGCCATGTTGTGAGGCTAAATGCTATTTGCCTGTATCATGTTGTGAACAAATATTATGTAAGCCAATGTCATGTTTCGAGGGATCACTTTAGCTAGTGTCATGTTGTGAGGTAAAATGAAGTTGACCAGTATCACGTCAGGGCAAATGTTGATAGCTGAGGCCAAGTTGTGAGCGGGATGTTGTCAGCCAGCGTCATGTTATCATGTTATGAGGAGAGCACGCAGCAGTCACGCTCCATGTTCCTGGTCGGTGTCGCTGTGGATGTTTCTGTAGCCCTGAAGTTTGATACAAACCGAAGACAGATATCACCAGCAATTAACTTTAAGCCGTTCTACCTGAAATATGTCTGATAAAGTGAAGGAAAACATGTATATGAGTGTGAATGTCTGAGAGTCATTTTTGGGGCACTGCTGATAATTGGTCATTGCTCTGCGCGCACAACCGACAAGAAACTTGAAGCATCTGCACGTAGAGTGAGAGTACGAACCAGATTCAACCGATAGGCAAGTTTTCTTTCTGAGGCTCACTAAGCGCGAGTGCAACTTCACCAGCATTTTAGCAGTCTCCTTACCTATATGAAGAACTTGCCTGCTAGTTGAAGATGACAGAAAGAAGACATCACGCATCTCGTGTTGTGTGGCTCATGTCATGAAGCGGCTGCAGGCGCAGCCTAGATTGCTGCAGCGAGCCAGTTTTGCTGCCGGCGTGCGAGTGCCTTCTTTTCTCAGCTCGACGTCCGGTTAGCAAAATTCTAGTCTTATTTTCCAGACAAGTTTCAGTTTTATTTTATGAAGAAATTTTCTATTTTATTTTACGAACAAATCTTACTTTTAAATTATTGGTAAGCTTTCTGCAGAATGCACTGCAGTAAAGTAATATTTTATCTAGAAGTTCATCCATATCTCATTGTCCAGGTGTTTTGCACTCAATAAGAGGGAAGTTTTGTAAACTAAAACATGATATCAACATCCAAATTCTGAAGAATCAATTCTTCCTGGAAAGGTTTCGAGAAGCTATTAACAGCGTGTGCAAGCTATGTGAGGAAAACTGACAAAATAGGACAACTTAGAGAGAGAGTGAAAGGTAGGACTGGAATGTGTCCACACAGTGAGGTAGGACTGGTGTGTGTGTCCACACAGTGAGGTAGGACTGGTGGATGTGTCCACACAGTGAGGTAGGACTGGTGTATGTGTTCACACAGTGAGGTAGGACTGGTGTATGTGTCCACACAGTGAGGTAGGACTGGTGTTTGTGTCCACACAGTGAGGTAGGACTGGTGTATGTGTCCACACAGTGAGGTAGGACTGGTGTGTGTCCACACAGTGAGGTAGGACTGGTGTATGTGTCCACACAGTGAGGTAGGACTGGATTGTGTATATATATAGTGAGGCAGCGAAGCGCGTCCAATCAGGCCCGCCAGCGCCATATCCATTTTGGAGCGCTTTTGTTCGCCGGACAAAAGAAGGATGGGAGCGCACAAGCATCCCCGACCTTACGTACAATATTAACATTACACGCAACATTGTGCCCACTTAGCCTTGTCTGTTCCCTGCTCAATGGATGAATGTTTACGAGGGTTTATTGTTGCAGTTGTGTAATATTGCGGCGGTGTGATGGCGCCCCGCCAGGCCGCGACGTGATGCTGCGTTTCAAATGAATACGTCACGGAATTCATGCCTCGAGTTAACTTTGTCTTCCCACTTTACTAGCCTAGATTAAAGGAAATATTATGATTTCTGAAAGGCTCGTTTCATGCTGCATTTGCATGATCACTTTTCTGATCTTTTGGCATACGGTGTAATCTTTCGTTTCGAATGAGTTTATAAAATAAAGCTTAATTTTGAAGGTATATACGGGTCGAGTTATTGATGCGCGGGCTCAATTAATTTTTTAGATACTTTTAAAACGACATGCAGCGAATGTAAAGATAATTTGAGAATGTGCCTACACGAGCACTACGTCATTTAATCATGTCTGGGAATTTCAAATAACGTATTGAGTGGTGAAGAGAACTGAGGCATGGGGCTTTGTGCACTTCTCAATAGACCCGGAAACTCGAATGTTATTTGTGTAAATAAACATATGCCTAAACTTTCTCCCTTACTTGCATGTCCAATGGCATTCGCTGTAAAATTTGTCCTTTATTTCCCTTACACTCCAATAAGTTGAATGATATTTCCGAGACCACCAGCTCGAATCTCAAATATAATCCGGTCAGGAACGAACTTGTTCCATCTCGGCACTTAATTCCGGCTGTAAATTATTGATTAAGTTAGAATCTGCTCTTTAACAATAGTTTGTTCCGCCACTTTGTTTCTCTGATTAATTTTCATTGAGCAGGAGTTTATGCACCGAAGACGTCTAATAGAACAGCTTCTTAGTGCACGGATTAATTTCGATGCGGGATTTATCTTCCAGGATTATTCACACCTTGGTTCAAATAATCACTTCGGGCCAACTGCATACCTCGATGCGGTCAGGATGTGAGGAGGCTCATTCAACGCTCGCCCGCACAGCGTCCCTGCTCTGTATGAAGAAAGACTGAAGGCGCTCGAGCAGGGCAGCTGCGCTGCGTTCAGTGCTGGCGCTGCTCGTTGAATTACACGCCACCGTGTCTGATGCATTCGCCTCAGTCGGCAAACACGGCAGCAATTGCGGCTGAAATCGTGTCTGCGTAATGTGCTGAGTGTGGCTTGTTTTAACCCGTATTTGGGACTCCCTTCGAAGGTTGTGTTGCATGCGTGTGCTGGTTGCATCTGGCTTGTATTTACCTGCAGTACAGATTCTTTGGTGCAGTAGAATCGCGAGTGTGGGCTACCCGAAAGCTCATCAATTGACAAGCACAGGAGAAAGTGGAAATGCAACTTCCACACTGAACACAAAATGTGTACCCACAAAAAGTGTTGCGATAATCAAATGCTTATTTATCGGCATATCCTAATCGCAAAGGTAGTTTATCTAATTTCGTCAGCTAAAAACTTGTTTAATGAACGAATAGATGTTGAACACTTACCTGAAAAGTGTGGTTTTTGTTTATTGCGCTATCAAGCGGGCCAATAAATGCGCAAACACTCACTTTAGCCGTAAAATAACTGATCATACAAAATTGAATCATTTGAACATTTTCCGATGTTTTTGTGAAAAAACTTCCGGAATAGCTTGTGCCTCTGTTGATTACAATTTTACGTGCGCCAAATTTAGTACCGATTCTTCTCACAGTGGCCAGTAATCTGACTTAAAATCCTTTGTGTAGGATGTTCTTAAAAATTTCGAATAACTTGTTCACCATTTTAAGTTTCACTGAAAACTCTGACAGAGAGTTCAGAGCTCTGTCGTCAAGTTAATTGTATATGCATGGTCAAAAATGGCATGCTTTGTACGAACGCTTTTGATGGCCTTCTTAATTGCACAATTAATGAACAAAATTAGCACAAGTTTACTAATATATTTCATGGAAACATAAACGAACTGCTTTTAACGAGTAAAGTTGGAGAAACCATTCAATGTTCAAAATGATAACATGAGGATTCTACGATTAAATATAGCCAACTAATAAGAATTTGAAAATTTTGATGCTATACTCCGTGGCCCTCCGTGCATGTTAACACCGTTACACTCCCTTCACTCCTTTTCTACCGTGAAATTGTTGAACAACAGCACAAAAGCTTTCCAGCTTTCGTATTTATGATTTTGTGGTTCAGTGTATTTTAATAAGATATAAATTGAAAATCGTTTAAAAACCTTCTTAATTTAAGATGAATTATTAACCTTGTAAATTTGAAGATATTGAATTGTGCCTCAGGTGCGAAGCTTAATTGGCTCTTGAGCCACCTGGTGCACGCAGCAGGGTACGACCGGCACACAGCACCAATAATGAGGCGGCGAGCGATGTAAGGCTGGTGTTACAGCATCAGGCGCGCTCTGTCTCTATTGATGTTAAACTTGAGGGTAAACACGCTGAATTCTAGGTAGTTGAAAATAAGTAACCGTAGTTACTTTCCTTGCTTCATTTACGCTCGCGAGATCTAAGAGTTATCAGTGAATATGAAATCCAGTCAAGTCGACGCGATTCTCAGACTGGAAGTGCACACCGCAGGTCGTCTCCTCACTCCACCGAGTGATGCTGTCGCAAGATTTAAATTTGAGCAATGCAGAATTAACATTTTGAACTTGAATGTTCGATCCCCGACACTGAACTACCTTGGTTTGAAAATCCTCAACTATGAAGCGAAGTTGCTCGAACAGAACTCATGAATTTATTTACTGGACTATCGTCGTTTTACGAGCCCTTCTGAGAGTTACTGAAAGTTTCAATCGTTTGTGCAGTCCCTAAACAAAAATTATCTTCATATAAACCCGTTTTTTGAAGCCTCCGTGCGCTAATACATAAAACAAATAGCTAAGACATCGTTCAAGACTTCTTCCTTAAACAGGAGCCATACACAGCTATAAATTTGGCTGTATATTGATCTGTGTCTATGTGAAAAAGTGGATCACTTTTTGGGGCTTCATATTTTACGTAAAAGTGGTGTACACGACCCGTCATAAATGACGAGATTCGATAGTTTCCTTAAATAAGTCTCAAAGTATGGATGATTATAAAATATATCCATCCTAATAGTACCCGCAACTAAAATATTCTTGTACAATTGTCCACTGGTAAAATTGGTAATTCAGATATGGTCATTAAGCATCCTTAAGAACGTCACAGACACACGCACCAACCAAGCAACAACTGTGCATTATTATTTAATTATTATTAGCGAAGAAGTTTTTGAAATAATTTACTGCGTCTTTTTCATTGCGATAAGCTGCATTTTCTTAACAATAAATTCAATTACCAAGCAATATCTTTTGACTTATTTGCAAAAGTGAGCAGCTGCTAAGTTTTTTGTATCATTTGAATGGTATATCTAGATGATATAGCAATCAAGCCATCAGATTCCCATAGTCATAACATGGAACAAATTGCGCACAAAAAACTATGAATTTATTTGTAAATTTAAGGACACCTTGCATTTTATTGTGTAATAGTGACAGAAATAACTTCACCATCGATGATAATCCTTGAAAGTAACTCATTACAAGCAAAATTGCGCCATGAACTGTTAAGGAATTCTGAATGCCACACACGCATAAATAGCAATTGGCTGGGATCTCCGTGCATCCTTTTGCCGTAATGTCAATTTCTTGTAATTGATGCAGCGACAAGTAGTGTTTGAACGTTTATTTTGTTCAAACTTAATCTTTGATTTCTGAAGCTAGAATTAAATTAGTTCCATGTCCAGCTCTGGGAGCTGCCTTGTTTGGACGGCGGCGTGCGCCACAGGCTGCACATCGTGCCGCTGTGTGATGGTGGAGCAGTCGGGCAGCATGACATGACGGGCAGCATGACATGACGGGCAGCATGCCATGACGGGCAGCATGCCATGACGGGCAGCATGCCATGACGGGCAGCATGACATGACGGGAAGCATGACATGACGGGCAGCATGACATGACGGGCAGCATGACATGACGGTGACGGGCAGCATGACATGACGGGCAGCATGAAATGACGGGCAGCATGACATGACGGGAAGCATGACATGACGGGCAGCATGACATGACGGGTAGCATGGCATGACGGGCAGCATGACATGACGGGCAGCATGCCATGACGGTGACGGGCAGCATGACATGACGGCCGGGCTTGTGGTGTCTTGGGTGAGAATCTGAGGCCAGGCCTTCTCGCAGCTCTCATGTCGCACTGATGCAACTCGCGCCTCACCAATTTTCTAAGTGCCATTCGCGTTATCGAGGCTAAGCTAAGAGAGCCACTTTCGGAAGTGCATCAAGTAGGACGGGCGGGCGGCGGAACAGGGCTGTAATTAAGGAGACCGAGCTGCGGGGCCGCCATGTTGGAATGTGGGGCATTAAGTCAACTGGCTGCCCCCTGCCTGCTCCCCTCATTACGACGTCATCAACAGGGCACCTCACGCTTTATTATTAATCAGCGAACCTCCAGGCCTCATTTCATAACGATAATAAAGCGAGCCATGCGTCTCGGAGGAGCGGTGGAGAGGTGGTGGTGCCTCCTGCCAGCGCGTGGGGCGCAATGCGGGTGTGTGTGGCTGCTCAAAATGTGGCGCAGCATCGAGGCTTGGTCTCCATGTCGCTGTAAATCTCCATGGAGTAAAGTTTTCCATAGAAGCTTTGTCTTTGCGATCGACAAACCAGCGGGTCAGTGTTATGGTTGCATGTATTCATTGAGCGAAGGAGATTGGAAATTTCAATGGGAAACGTTAGTAATTTGTGGTTCTGAAATTCACATCAAGGACGCCGACGTTATATCACAAAGGTGCGCGCTACGATCGAGCTGCGTCAGCCTGCAGAGGCAGCGGCGCAGATTTTCCAGCTGGACCGCTGTGGCGAACTTATTTTCATCTAAATTTTTCTAGCGTCATGAAGTAAGATTGCAATCCATGCATGCGTACGCCGGATGTCAGCACTTCACCGACAGTGTGGTGTTTTATTTCTCTCTTCGTCCTGACGCGTGCACAGACACAAACTGGCGCGGAGCTTGTACATGGTGGGTCCAATTACTGGGTATAGGGTCTTCTGATATAACCAGCAATTATAGTATGTTAATTTAGACTGTATATCACCATGTTATTGAATAACAATGCGCCAATTGGAGCGATGTACAGCGCAATTTTTCCTAACTTTGTAACAATGCGTCACCACACATTTGAGCTGAAGCAGGGTAGGGCATGCGTTGTGCGTCGCAGCGCTTTTCACTGCGCCACAATGCTTCAACTCATGCCAGATCTGATGCTATATATCATAATGTTGACTGCACCAACTACTGTAAAGCAGGCTTTACACATCGTAATTGTCATGCACGTCCGTCGGAAGGGACGCATCTTTCAAGCCGGCAGCACACAGCGCATGTGTGATCAGTTCGGTCGTCGAGGTTGTTGGTAGCTCCTACATATTGTATAGCATTGCTGGAAATATTTAGGAATTTTAAATTCATGCAGATCACGCTCAGTATGTTTATTCTTGTCAGTGTCTCTTGAGACTATCTAAGAGTTCCTCTGTTGTTGCATGTTGCAGTGGATTTAGCGACACTGAGTAGGGGCGGCAGTTGGTGTCTCTCTGTGAACAATTGAAAGTATTCTACGTATTATCCGGGCGTTTATCCTATTTGCTGTGCCCATGAATGAAAAAACATTACCTTTACCCTTAAACAAAAATGATTTGTAGCATGTGTTTGACTTAATCCCTATTGTTGTAACGCTTTCTCTATTCTTGTGTTGTTCCGCAACCCGTCCCTCGCCACTCCTGTTTCCCCTCACTGCTCATATCTCCCCTCAGCGCTATGCATGCTGTCATGTTCCTCCTTAATTTGATTCGTCGCTCGCAATGATTGCGCTAGACATAAAAGGCAGCAGGCATATGGCCGTCCAATAGCAAGTGACAATATTTGGTCCACTGGAGCGACTGCGAAAGGCTCTATTCAGTTCACGATGAGATCTTGAGGGCCTCCTCGGTACACTCTCTAGTTTGTGAAGAGCCAGCCAATCCTGAGCGTGTCTTTTACCCATTTTCCAGCTGGACCGCTTCATTATCATCGCCAGTATTGAACAGATGTGTACTTACTATTGGCTGGCTGCGCGAGGAAGGGGCGGAGTCTATTGGAACAACGGAATGTGATTGGTCCTTCCCAACTCCCACCGATATCTTGCCAAATCTGGACTTCAGAGAATCCTCGCTTCAACGTCATTTTGAGGACACTATTATTTGTGTGAGGGCATTCACGGAATATCAATGTGTCAGTAATGAAGGAACCTTTATTAGAGCCAACAACTAATTAGAACTTTCATGATTGCCTTTACAACCACGAAATAATAGGGAAACCCAGAGGTACAGAGGGGGCTGGCGTACGTTCCTTTGCTTGAACTTACTTCCAGAAAAAATGAAGAACGCAATCTCTCCCCGCGAGAGGGCGCAGCTGCGGGGAGCGCAGCAAGCACGGCTCAATAACCTGAGTGAACACATGCATTTTTCCTTCTTTGTTAATGACTATGGTAATTATGATGAAGATTGGGCGTGTGGAGCCTCAGATGTTCTGGCTACCGGCAGGGGTCTGCTCTCCTGCGTTTATGTTGGCCACTCACTACAAAGATCTTATTATGACCGGAGATTACGAGCAAATATTTGGGCGAGTAAAGTTTTCCACCAGTTATTAAGACTACCACAGGATTTAATTATTATTACGACTTGATATTAAGGCCAAGAGGAATCACGATGGTGGACAAAAACATTGCGAGGACCAAACTTCGTTGCAGACAAAGACTACGAGCGGTTTTAAGAGTAGACAAAAGCAACTAAAAACACTTTTTATTGTAGCCAAAACTACGAGCAATTGCAATCCCGAAAAAATTAATGTAGGCAATGACTACGAACACTTGAATTATTACAAGGGATAAATACTACAATTAAGTATGTATTATCTGGAACCAATGTAATGAGCAATTATTATTGTGAGAAACATGAGAAACAAAAATTATTTGAAAGCTCGTCAAGTGAGGAATGTCGGACACAGTTAGCTGCATCTCCATCCATGGCGCTGCATGAATGTAAGTAATTGATTTTACAATTTCAAGAAAACGTTTATCAACAGACAAATTTACCGCTGAGTTTTAGAAAGCATGTGCGAGCCATATGTAGATATATATATACATTTCCGCAGTACACCGTGAGTATTAATGGAATTTCGTATATAACTCATGAAGTGTTTTTTCCAGATGAAAAAAGAGTGGCTGCTTCAGTCAGTATCGCGCGCACCTCACGCAATCCTCTGTGCAAGAAGCACATGTGTACATGAATGATCTCTTACGGGAGCCCTAATTTGAAACAGGTTTGCGGAGTCGGAGTCGGGAGTCGGAGTCACCAGAGTCGCATAGTTTAGGGTGGAATCGGAGTGAGTCGTCTTTCCGATTGAGGTGGAGTTGAAGTCGTTCATTCGAACGTGGTGGAGTCGGAGTCGTTCATTCGAACGTAGTGGAGTCGAAGTCGTTCATTCGAACGTGGTGGAGTCGGAGTCGTTCATTCGAATGTGGTGGAGTCGGAGTCGTTCATTCGAACGTGGTGGAGTCGAAGTCGTTCATTCGAACGTGGTGGAGTCGGAGTCGTTCATTCAAACGTGGTGGAGTCGAAGTCGTTCATTCGAACGTGGTGGAGTCGGAGTCGTTCATTCGAACGTGGTGGAGTCGGAGTCGTTCATTCAAACGTGGTGGAGTCGAAGTTGTTCATTCGAACGTGGTGGAGTCGGAGTCGTTCATTCGAACGTGGTGCATGGAGTCGAAGTCGAAGTCGCTATTTTTTGGTGGCTTCGACTCAAATTTTTGGTAAAAATCAATTATAATTGTTTAAAATCGAATGGAAACAAAACTGCGTCGAAAAACTTTACTGAAACGCTAAAAATCATGCAATGTTTTTGTTGATTATTTCGTTCAGAGTGCGAAACAGCGTATCTATCCATATATTACCTAATACTGTCAATGATATCTAGTGTGGGTTCGTATACGTACATAGTGTCACAAAAAAATGTACTTACACTTCAAATGATAAAAAAACATTATTATAAACATAGAGTGAAAGAAAACGGCTTCAAATACAGAAAACAAATGTAACTGAAGAATCACATTTGCAAATATTTAAATTGATAACCATTTTTCTCCAGACAACGCTGATAACGCGCACCTAGGGATTTGCAAACGTCACGAAACAGGTCATTAGGAATATCGCGACATTGTCTTTCAATTTCTAATTTCAATGCAATGGTCTTCTAATATAATTTTAAGACAAACTTACTCTCTTCCAAACTGAATTGATTTCCAGCCATGCTGTAATGAATTAAATACATCTGCAATTTAAAAAGACTATAGCATGTTAGTGACAGTTATAGTGTGAATACATTTATTTAAGACACCCTGTAGATATGGTACATACGAGTAAAATATTTAGTTTTCATACATGAGTGAAATGGCATATATTACAGTTAAAAAGCTGGAATTCGTCATTGAATGCATCGCAAATCCATTCTTTTTTGTCTCTTTTATTTCCTCCTCAATAAATATATAGGAAGTAGAAACTAGGAATAAATGGGTTGCAAGTTACTTGCATCAGCTCAGCTGATGCATGTAATACATTGTACTCACACACAGAGTGCATGGCAACTCTGTAACGCTCTTGGTGTGTCTGTACTCTATTACCAGTGATTCCCTATAACGATATTTCTTGTCTTTAGGTTCTGTTATGATGTATTGATAATGACTCGTCTTTGCAGAAATCTAAAGTTATGTTGTGATCATAAATATTTCTGGTCGTTAGGTTATGATACATTGATAATGACTAGTGTTTGTCAAAACAAAACCTGAAACTATGTTCTGATACAAAAAGACTTCTAGTCTTCAGGTTATGTTATTACTATTAGTCCACCCCCCTTTATTTGAAAAAGGAAAGAAGGCGAAGTGAAAGAAAGGCCATAAAAAATAAAAAAATCAATCTCTCGTTAGTTGATGAGGCCGAGTGCACACGGCCCGTCAAAAATATATAATAATGTTCGACAAATCCCATGACAGACGCTCCTATTTCCTACGAATTCACGTGATATTCATTCCTACTCGAATTTGATGGATTAATAGACTGGAAATTGTGGAGTTGATGAAGCTTGTATCACAGATACGCTCATCGCACACTCCAGGCTGGCTTCGGACAGACAGAGAGACAGACAGACACCCTTCTTATTATAGTATAGATTGATGATGGAAATTTAATTAGCCTATTCTAATGTTAATAACCGCAATATTAGTTGATTTTTTCTGCAATACTTAGTATTTATGTACTGCGCATTGATCTCTTTGTTTTGTTCACTTCCTAGTCTTTAGTCCAAGTTTACAAGTAAAAATTATAGAAATTTCTGCATTTTGCTAATGTTATACATTGACGGACGGACGGACGGACGAGGCTCCTTTTATAATAGTGATGTTTTTAAAATGTTAAACACTGAAATAGCCTCTGCTTTTCGACATTGTATAATCAATTACTTTTTCATAAGGAAGATTTGAAACCGTATCGATACTGAGATATATGATAAAATGAAAATACAATGCAAACGAGCTGCAGTGAAAGAAATTACACAACACTAGTAAAAACCTGACTTATAGTCACACACATATGTAACTGAGAGCAACGCACTGCCTCATTTATGAGGCAGTGCATTTATGGCAGTGCATGAGGCAGTGCATTTGTCGCACTTATGTGATAGTGTAAAATTTCTCGCTGCATGAGAACGTTCCAAACTACACCAAAAACACAAAATAAATAGAAAATGGGTGTTTAATAAAATGTACCATATTACATACGAAGAAGCTAAAAGGGGCTTTTATTCGTATACCAGAAACGTCAGGCCCCCTGAGATAGAAGCAGAACAACTTTTGCCTATTATATAGCTGTAATATAACGCGGTGTTGAGCAATGATGTGGCAGCTGTTCTGCATTGTTACCCTGCGTAGTGTAGAGCCAAATAAAAGGCAGAGCAAATCGTGCCTACCTTAGATATATATCAAAATTTTTGGTATTTCGAGCATAGTAGTTAGATCAACTATTATAATTTCGTTGGATTTGATGCATACTTTGATGCTTTGTCATAGAAAGAAATTGTTGATGCTGATCTATACTTCTCAGGGTAGACACTGCCTACCACCTTGCCTACTCCGAAGGTACGTGTATGTAATTTTGGAGATTTAATAAGCCTTCATATAAAACATTCTGTTACCAGTTTATTTGTCATTTGTAAGTAAAGAATATAAAATACATGTATGCAGGTCGCAATACCTGTAACCATAGAAAATAAAATATTCATTTTGGAAAGTGTGAATACAGGTTGATGGACTTGTAATCGGTGTTGGAGCCGCAAAATTTTGAAAATGTGGAGTCGGAGTCGCAAATTTATTCCTCCGACTCCGCAACCCTGCTTTGAAGGTTGGGTGACGTTACATGTTAACGAGACACGTTGCACCGCATTTCTGTTCTTCTGTACCCCATTGAACTCGTCAACTTCATTCGGAAAAAGGCCCCATGCATATAAGACAACGAACACATTCTCTTCGATAAAACCATAAAATACATGATTGTTCTGTGTAAATCGCCTGTGTGTGTANCTGGCAGCTGTGTGTGTGCTGGTAGCTGTGTATGTGCTGGCAGTTGTATGCCTGCTGGCAGCTGTGTATGTGCTGGCAGCTGTGTATGTGCTGGCAGCTGTATGCCTGCTGGCAGCTGTGTATGTGCTGGAAGCTGTGTGTGTGCTGGCAGCTGTATGCCTGCTGGCAGCTGTGTATGTGCTGGAAGCTGTGTGTGTGCTGGCAGCTGTGTGTGTGCTGGCAGCTGTATGCCTGCTGGCAGCTGAGTATGTGCTGGCAGCTGTGTGTGTGCTGGCAGCTGTATGCCTGCTGGCAGCTGTGTTTGAGATCGCTTCAAATTTGGTAGAACTGCCACTCTGTAATGTGGGCTGATTGTGCTATGTGGTGATTTGTTCCCTGGTATTGTCTGTAGTCACATCTGTTATTGTCTGTGGTCACATGTTCCCTGTTATTGTCTGTAGTCACATGTTCCCTGTTATTGTCTGTAGTCACATGTTCCCTGTTATTGTCTGTAGTCACATGTTCCCTGTTATTGTCTGTAGTCACATGTTCCCTGTTATTGTCTGTAGTCACATTTTCCCTGTTATTGTCTGTAGTCACATGTTCCCTGTTATTGTCTGTAGTCACATGTTCCCTGTTATTGTCTGTAGTCACATGTTCCCTGTTATTGTCTGTAGTCACATGTTCCCTGTTATTGCTTGAAGTAATTCTAGTTCCCTGAGTTATTGCCTATAGTCACCTGTTCCTAGGGTTTGCATCCCGGGATTCCGGATGATTTGGCGCTGAAATTTCCCGGTTCGGTATTTTTTCCCGGGAATTCCCGAGATTCTAAATAGTATGTATATTTCAAGAAATGAATGAGATAATAACTTAAAATCATCCTTTTTAATGTGATTAATCAATTAGAGAGCTTCAGATAGGACTTGAGTATTTTAATATTTTTGCAATTTACATCACCAACAGCTAGTCTACACTATCTCATAATGTAGTTCAACTATTGCATCAAAATGTAACTTGTGGTTTGGTTTTACAGGTAATAAAGAATAGACTGTAATAGATACGATGACAACGGCCGATGTTGTAGAAACTAAAGCCTTTGTGTGGCGATACTATGTGTGTTAAAGATGCAACTGGACAAAGTACGAAGTGCGTAAAAGTGCGGCAAGAGTTTCCTTTGCAAAAGACGGTCTGCCAGTGGTTTGTTACGTCACCTAAAGAGTGAACACAACATGGTGAAGCCTGAAACTGTTGACCCAGTTGCGTCGATTAGTAGCTGAGAAACAAGAATTCGTATTGGAACAAAGCACCCTCATGCAAGGGAGAGCAGTAGTGAAAGCACTAAACCTAAACAAACAAAAATAGCAAGTTTCGTAAAGGTGCATCAAAGTACTCCGGAAGAACAAGTGACCAAGCTTGTAGCAGTTGATGGCGTGTCAGTAAATACAGTTACAAAGAGCGAATTCATCAGAGAATCCTTCTCAGATAAAGGTTTTTCGCTCCCTAAATCGCCAAAAGCATGGGCAACAAATTACAATAGCACAACTGTAAAACATAAAGAAATCCCTTGATCCCGGGAATTCCCACGTTGTCTTCCTGAAATCCCGGGATTCCGGGATTTTCATTTTGTCCCTGGATTGCAAACCCCGAAACCCTAGTGCAGATATCATTTTCCTCGTGTTGCCACCATTCCTCGGACAATCATTTCTGGTTCATTCTGGAATATCACCGACACTGATACTATATAAATGGTTACATAATCTACTTTTGTTAATGTTTGTTCAATATTTCGTGTAGCTATGGGACTCTATGATTTCGGCCTACTTCCTTTTTGCTTCTTTTTTATACGTCGCCCATACAAAAAACGTTTCAGTTCTGGTGTGATCTCAGTTCACTTGTTCTGACAATTCACGAGTGCTTGACTTTTCTGGAAGTAATTGAAACATCCTTTAACTAACCATTTCCAAAAAAGGTTTGAGATGTGTAGTTAAAATTCATTTAAATTATCTTCACCTACAATCATATTTGGTGTGTATGATTTTAATTGAAGTCACTGAAAGATTCATCGTATAAGTATGTAAGTTCAGATTTTAACGAAATATTGATATTTGATATTCATGCAGCAAATGAGTATAATTTTTTGCCTAATCTATTCATTCACATTGTATACACAGTGAAGCCTCAGTGAAGTCATAGATCTTATTGGATGATTTCGAGATCTCACTGTTAATATGAAAATGAGCGCCAATGCTAAAGTAAACATATTTAACTGCAAACGTTTTGATACGTAAAAGTTCGATCCTCACTCTTCAACGAGGTGCACATCACTGCACACGTCACCAAAAGTTTTATAACCTCATGTCGGTAAAACCAACTCCATCACCATCCTCTCAGTGTTGACGTGTCTGCACCTATGCACACAACGGCTAAATGATGTTACAGCTGTAGATTCAGTCGACCCAAGCGCTGCATGTGAACATAGCAACACATGCAACATGCATGTACTACACAGCACCCGTTGCAGATATGATCTGCTGCATGTGGTCGCTCGATTGTGGCGTGAGAGAAGTAACTGCACTCATGCAGTTGCGTCCGCATCCCAAGCCACATCACACTTCCAACCCATCCTGGAGATGCTCAGTATATACTGTACCTGTGTTGTTGTAGACTCCGTGGCCCAGCAGGCTGTTACCTACAAGGCAGAGTTGGTGTAGCCTCCACGACCCAGAAGGCTGTTACCTACAAGGCAGCGCTGGTGTAGCCTCCACGACCCAGAAGGCTGTTACCTACAAGGCAGCGTTGGTGTAGCCTCCACGACCCAGCAGGCTGTTACCTACAAGGCAGCGTTGGTGTAGCCTCCACGACCCAGCAGGCTGTTACCTACAAGGCAGCGTTGGTGTAGCCTCCACGACCCAGCAGGCTGTTACCTACAAGGCAGTGTTGGCGTGACGCCGTAGCACATAACATGACCATCATAGCGGCTGCCACAGGACGTCTTGTGGCGAAGTGATTCCAGCTTTCACGGTTGGTCAGACAGCGTTACGCCTCATCCTGCAGGCTCGTACCTCCCTCCCTCGACACCTTGAGGGCGCGGTGGGGGGCAGGATAACGATGCGCTGTTTGAGAGCTGCGTGTTCACTTCGCTGGCCACCGACAAAGGGACGACAAACGCTGTTTGTCTTCGTAATAATGACGTCGCGTGGGCCTCAGCTCTGGGATTATACAATCTTTCAGGTACAACACTCAGTCAACCATTACAAAAGGTAATTTTTGAATACAAAACTTTCAATGACTATCAATTAACCAATACAATGAAGCCTAATATAATGAATACTTTAGCTAATAGATAGTAAACATCCTCCACTCCTTAACTGGGTAATTATGTCTCGAATATTTCACTTGAAAAACCCCAGTGCCATAAAATCCAGGCGTATTCAACACAGAATTCTGTTTTCGTCAAGAGTTAAATTCGTTTGGCGTGCTGTTGAAGAGTTGTAGAATTTACATGCAAAACAATAACAGGCGAAAGATACTTGCTAACCCCCGCAGTTACACATCGATGACTTTTCCCTATGTCCCATCTCAAACCATTCAGCCTCGACAGTCAACGATGTGTCGTTCTGCAATGCTTAGCTGGGGAGTTTATTTCATTAATTTTTAAATTAGACAAGATAAAATTTTTTAAAAACGAATGGAAGATAATTTTGCTGAACCTCCACTGTTCCCTAATGCAACTTCCATGTACGAATATTCTCTGTAAATATTCTCGATTTCATGAAACATGCATTTAGCATCCACTTCATATTACTTAAAAATTAGCGTCAATTATTTGAAGTATCACAACAGAATATAGTAAATTGACATTTTGAAATTTTGCTAAACAATGATGTAACAATTAAATAATCAAGGGGATGTAATTAAAATCATCCTTTCATGTGAATTCAACTAAATTGAAGTTCTAAAATTAGATTATGGTTTGAATCTAACTCTGTTTGTTTCATCATACAAAGTCCATGAAAAAAAAACATTTTTGTTCACATAAGCGATGTTGTTCGTTAAAGCTCGTGCGTTATATGTTCGTGCAGGGCGCATAGCTGCGCTCGACACAACACCGGCTGAGCGAGAGCGTTTAATTAGGCTGTAGGGAGCCGCGTAGGGGCCGATCTCACGACCAGCAAGTTTGCTGCCTCGCTGTCTGAGATTGACATTGTGTTTCCAAGTAAAAGAGCGGTCTGATCGTGCATGTGACAGGCTTCAATCAGAGCGAGCAAGACATCAGATCCTTGTGGGATCCAATCACTTTATTAGAGTCGGGTGTCGCTGCGCAGTGGGTCTAGCACCGCGCTGGTCTTAATTGTGTGAATGGTAGTATCGGTGAACTTCTACGGCCACCTTTGTGAAGATGTTAATTTGGCGAATTAAAAACATTTATCCCTCAGTTTGAGCAGACCTAAACCTTACCTATTTTGTTGCAGGGCTCTTGTTACCTTTTTTCGCACACGCTCATTCAAGACGTTTTTTGGCGACAGACCACCTAAAAAAATTCAGTTCACGCCCATTTTTAAAACTCATTGTTTTCTGAGAGCCGCTTGTGGCTGTGCGCGACAGAAAAACACTTGAAACTCGAAAGCAATGACACACCAAAGCTGCCTCTCTCGCCTCTTGCTTGTAAACAAATGTGATGGAGCTCGAAAGGTGCTAAGAGATAATCCGATGTCTGGACAGACGTTCTCAACTACAATTAGGGCAAACAAAGGAATTATTGGAAGCACAAAGACGACGTGCTGAGAGTTGAACAACTTCCGCTGCGTGTTAGTAATCTTGTGGGAGACAGGAAGCTTCTCTGATATCTTCAATAGGCGTGGCCTCTCTGGGTCGTGATCTGTATTTTTGCTTAGCTTAATTATTATACCCGAGCTTAGACTCTCATGCTCAATTGAGCCAAGATAAACCTGGTCAAGTTTATCTTAACAGGACTCTAAATTGAATTTTTGCGCATAACTAGTTGGTTTTGCTCAGACTTAAGTTTCCTCAACATAAATTGTAATAAAAGACTCTCCATACATGCATTTGAAACCAGTTTGTATAGGTACACGTTTGAGGGATAGCGGTCTTTGAAAGAAATGCCATAAATTGCGGCTCCAAGTAGTAATGCAGAGCGTTGTTGTGAGTTTGGCGTAGGAGCCTCGATTGGCCGTTCTCTAGCAGCAACTACTGCAGAGTAGGCAGTGATTGTCGCAGGAGTCTATGAGGGGCTATCAGAAGTTGAAGTCTTTTCTGCTACCAGTCGATATAGCGAGTGTGACACACCGCTGCCTGCCCACTTTGCAGGACTGATGCTAGTAAGCAGCCACCAGCTGGGTAATTATTTCAAACCTGCGTTTGGGTAATGACGTTAAATTCTGCGAGTGGGTGTGTGCTTCATCTGGGTTTGGGGAATTACTTTTTGATCTGCGTGGGTAATCAGGGTTTGGGTGATTACTGCTGTTTCTGGGCATTACAACTGGAAAGTTTTTTGGCATTAGCAAGGAACGTGACATTAATTTTCTTTCTTGTTTTCTAAAAGAGTATTAAATTTAAATCGGTTCGATTTGAAATCATAACAAATAAAGTGATAAATATATTTCGAGATTTGCTTAATTAAGTTAATTTTTAAAATATATTTCCTCATACACATTACACCGGCTAAGACCAGGGACCTTCTCTGCAACTCATTTTGCATTCAACGAGACGACTCCCCCAGGGGGTTACAACTATTGTATTTATGGGTATTAGCACACGTGTGAGGTCCTGAGCCAAAGGTTAGGTAGGCCTTCCATTTGTTGTAATAGAATAGGTTTTTTGTTTTGTTACGAGTCACCTTTTTTCGGTTCACTGCTGTTCCGTTTTTCAGTACCTACTCCTTTCTTCTTCAAATTTTATCTTGTTTCATAAACTTATTTCTCAACTTACTGTTTCTGTGCGCCTTGTGCATAGATTCTGTGTTCTCTTAAGTCCATACTAATTGGCGCCTTCCTCTTCTCTCTCTCATAAAGGAACGTATTTGTTGTGGTCAGGGAGGCTTAAACTAACTTTTAATCTAATCTATTAAGTCAACGAGGCTATACTGTTGCTATCGGCAGTCCATGGTGAGAGGAGTTACAGCTGCAACTGAGCGAAAATTAAGTTCGTGTCGGCTCTTGAGGCGGTCCAACTTTCTAAACGACTTCACCACTTGAACGTAACAGTCATAGGGCGCTTCAGTTAAATTTTTCATTAAAAAAATAGATTTCAGGTTTTCTGCTTTATTGCTCATATTCTAAATAAAACTGTCATTTTATAGCAACATTTTGACACAACCAAAATCTAACACTGCAGAATCAGAATCAAACTGCGTTTTGACTAACGAAGCGGAGCTTTATGGCTCTTCACTCTGGCGTAGTGAGTTGAATTTCAGGTTAATATAAGTGAGAGATTTTTTCTTCTGAAATACAACTCTTAATGCTGGAAAGGAATACTTAATTAAGCGTCATCTGTTCCTTTAAACATCATGGTATTTAATGTTCTTGAAATCCTTGAAATTTCGATGTTCGCATCACGCTAGTCGATTATTTTCGAGTACGTGGCAGATGAGACTCAACGACTCATGAGCGTTACTTTTCCCCCATGTACGAAAGTAGTAAAAAAACTATTTTTACTTCTCGAGTTTGGGTGCTTGGGTTAGTACTTTAAACGATATGAGGAAACAAGGCTTACTTCTCTGCTGATGAACGCAGAAATACTTCACTCAAGACCCAGCATCCTGAGCGAATTTAAATACGTTTGTTGGCCACTCCTCTGAACTCTGAATTTGAGCACAACGTCATGTGCATTAAGCAATTTCTTCAAGGATGTTTGTGTGTATCCAGGACCTCTCGCCTCCGTTCTGTTTCATTTTATGCACATCCCGTCACCCCAATATCGCTGGTAGCGAAGACCGACAACTAGACTGCGTGTAACCCGCGTTGCTCGTGAAACATCAGCGAGGCGCAAAGAAGCACCAGAACTAAACCACGGACCTGCATCACGGGAAAATCAACCAATGCGGATTTTGTGAGCATCTGTAAGTGCACACCGGCACCTGAGAGCTGCGCGTCACGCAGCAGCGCGCGTGTGACGGAAGTCTGATAGATTTTTGCGGCCTTCTGGGGCGCCTGAAGCCCGCAATGCGTGCAGTGATCATCGGGGCTCAGCACCGACACACGATACGCCTGATCCCGGCGAGCAATGATTCCTGCAGCAGGATTACAGATATCTTTTGTCTCAGTAGCAGGAAATATTATTTTTGCTGTATCCTGTACGCTTGGCCGTGGGAATTTGAGTGCATATACTAGTTACTGCATTTCATTTTTGATCACTACGTTCGAAATTGAACCTTATTTAAACACCTGTAGCTTACCGATTTTTTTGGAGGGGTCTTGCGATGTGCCAACTCCTCAATACACGCGGCCTAATGATGCTCAATAGCTGTTACTTAATTTTTCACAAGTATGGTCACACACATGTAAGACCTGCCGCGAAAATTTGAAAATATTTCCTGGAAAATTCCACATTGCATCTCGTATACACTGATATATTTTAAACATTTTGTGGATAAATTGTCCTTCCAGGGATCTTAAGTGTCAAGTTTTCATGGTAAAATGTGCGAATTTTCCAATCCATAAAATCGAATCTTGTTCTCCGCGATGAATGTCTGGGGTGACTGTCTTGACTGACTTGCGCAGCGATTTTAAGCGTGAAATGGTCGGCTGCTGAGGTGCTGATGCAATGGGAATAATAATGTAGAAATCGGAGCGACTCACATTGAAGGTCAGGATGAGACAAAAATACTGACTGTCTGAGAGTTAACGCGAACCACCGGAGTGAGCCTCATCATGCAGAGGATGAGACGCGTGCGGGCCTCATCTGATGGTGGCCAGCAATTAATCTAAGCTGCCACCTTTTCTGCTGCTGTCGCTGGAATAAATTGTCATTTCCAACAGAGCAAGCCAATTGAATAATCCTGCTCATAGAAATAACTTGTAGAAATAAATTCCTTCGAAAATTATTGATAGACTTCAACCTCAAATTTCTAATACAGCTGAATTATTGGGATGGTTTAGGTATCATGGATTCGAGTTTGAATACTCAGTTTTTAGGACTATTAGCCATGAATAAAGTAAACCGTTTGAAGAGCTACAGCCTTCTTTTGTAACTATAAATAACTCATATTTTTCGCTCATATGAAAACACTTCATAACAATGTAGATTGTAGATGCCCGTATAGAATTAAAATATTTAACAATTAACTTGGTGCAACAAAATATTTAGAGACATTGATTCAACATCTGTCTATCCGCTGCATGATATCCGATAAATGATTTCTTTCTGATAACATATATTCTTGGTAAAACTTCTATCATAGTCCTGGATTAGCGTCGCCTAAAGGGAAATAAAAGAATGGGTCGAAGAGCTTTTAGAATGCATGGGTGAGTGGGCACTTGACATTGACTCGCGTGAGGCAGCAGCTATATATAGTGGAGTATGTTGTGCACAATGTTTATCGCGCTCTCTCATTCACGTGCAGATGCGACACACTCTTAAATTTCTTTCATACGGGACCTAATGCTTTGGAAGCAGAAAAATGCTGAGTGGAAAATGCTATCATTCTCTAATGCTACATTGCAAAGCATCCATATCCCAATGCCTGCCATGACATCCCAATTGTGGTTCACCATTCAACGCTGTTTTGTGTACCGAGGTAATGAAATGAAGCTGCATCGTTTGTAAAATAAATGAAATACATTTAACTTTCTCAATGGAGAATTTCAAGGCTAACCTTGAGTGTGCAGGTAGGGTAAAGGTTTGTCTCTCTAGTACGATAGAGTTCTTTGTGTCAGAAAAACGGAATAATAAAGTAGGAATTATTCACACTTTTTCTCTCAAATAAAATATAATTTCACTTCAATCGAGCCTCAGACCAGGACACTAAGAGAGCAGTGCTAGTAAAGATGACCCCAGCGCTTTGGTGCGACAAATTTAGAGTGTAAGGCTGGAGAAATTGTTTCACCATATTACATTATTTATGTTTAAATACATTCCATCATGATCTACCCGTGTACTTTGTGTACGAAGACAACACTGTGATCGAAGCTACATTGCTCACGCATCGTGTTAACTCTGTGCCCCCAGCGGCGGTATAACGCAACAGCACAGCAGCAACAACAGCACAGCAGCAGCAACAGCGGTGGCAGCCCAGCAGCAGCAGGATCTCATTACAGGCAGGCAATAAATCTGACCAGCGCCAGCATCATAAGTTCTGCCTAATAGCCGACCGCGCTAAGTGCTGCTTACGGCGCCGCTTGCTCCTGCATTACAGGTCGCCTTAATAAATGAACGCCTATCACCTCCCCCATAAATAGGCCGTGCCTGCCGTCCTCAAGCAAATAAAGCAATACCAAAGCCAAAAAATAAGGCACTGCGCAAATTTGTCGTCACCCTTCAATTAAACTGCTGCACAGAAACAATTTCCTACCAATCGTGCGCAATGAAGAAATAACCCTTAAATTGTTTGCTAAATTACTTATTAATTACAGCGTAATGTTGAAATTTTTTGTTATCACGATGAAAATATAACGTACAAATGAACCCAGTAGCGGGTATTCTCCTCAACTTGGAATTGTAAATGTGAGAGGTTTCACATAGGGAATTCAGTAGACTTGTGATTCTTATTCCAAATTATATTAAGGTATGAAATGTAGTGCTGACTTTATGTAATCAATCAAAGTTTATTTCTTCTCAAGATGTCCCCTATTAATTTAAACATGTCTTGAGAAAAGTTTAGATTTAAAGTTAGTTTATGTTTTCCTAATCTTCAACAAATACGTTTCCAAGAGGTGAAGAAAGATGGCAAAATTTAAAACAGAATTAGTTGATCAGTAATTTATGCACAAGGTATATCCCCACATCTTGCGCAGAAAAGTACGAAAATTGAAGGAAGTCTATGAAACAATGCAGAATTTAAAGGAGAAAGTAATAACCACTGATATAAATGACAGAAGTGAACCAGAAAAGGTGGCCGTAATCAAGCAAAAACTTTATTCTATTTCAACTGAAGGGAAGGCTCCCTAACGTTCAGTTCGAAACTCATATCGTCACCATGGGGGAGTTAATTCCCATACTCACAATCTTTGTATCCCATGAGAAGATTAACGATGTGTTAAATCAACCATCAAAGAGTTTTACATTCGGTTGATTTCTGGTGATTTTGGGAGCCAACAGCACTTGAAGGAAAAACTACTGTGTGGTTAAAGCTGAAAAGGGACGTCCTCGGGGCAATATGATCAATCTAACGAAAGCAGACTCTTCTCCGACAATTCAAAGCACTTCTGAGCGTTCGAGCGCTCTTCCATACCCTAAGATAGCTACACCATTAGGCGAAAATGAGTAACTAATCGTTATTTAGTCTCTGCCGAATGGGTTTTAGAGAACATTTCTTCGTCCTTACGTAAATCACGTCAACAATATTTAATTAGTTCATCAGGGTTAAGTTCACCTCTTAAGTGAACTAAGTTCACTATTTCAATTAATAAAATTTCGGTTTCTTATAGCCTACTGGAAAAAAGTGTTAGCATTTGAACATTGATAATTAAACAATAGACCAACCTCGAGGTTGAATTACGGCCAAAATTTTACCTGTTATTGATTTTACAAACGGTTTAACAATTTTGCGTTTCATTTTAGCCACAATTGATGACATCTTTCACCCTACATTAAATATTTCGTGTAAAGGAATAGCCAAGGAAATATGGAGGCAGCTTCTCGATCGTGTGACACGCTTTCGTGTAGTGATGGCGATCGAATTACTTTGTCAAAATAAAATGTCATTCGAAAAAGAAAATTAACTAGCAATGATAAACGTTTTTATTAGTCGATCTCAGTGTTTTAGAAACTTTTTCTAATCTCAGTTGAAAACAAATTGTGAAAAGAAGATGAATATTTTCACAGACACCATGGTTGAAAAATATTAAAATTACCTAAAATGAATATATGATGAAACACGAGCAATAGTCAAGTAACTGTGCTACATGCCGTTATACAGAACATGTTGCACCTCATTTAGATTTATTTCGCTAGCATCTACATTTTTGAGGTCGTATCAAAAAGTTTCAAAGCCAAGTTTATTCACGTAATGTCATTTAAGGTTTGAAATCAACCGGAGGATAATAAGAACATATACTTAAGAAAAGAACCATCCTTCACTGCTTCACAATATCGAAAAAGAACTATCAAGACTGTAGTTTAAAGTGCATTCAGTGCCCCTGGTGCACACACAGCGTGAGCAGGCATAAATACTGAGCACTCCAGCAATAGAGAACGACGCAGTGGAGCAGAGTGACCTCAGAGCAGACACGTGTTGGCAGCCCTATGTAGCTGGCGGGGCATCACGGAGCATGTAAATACAGTGTAAGGCTTCAGTCAACAGCTGAAAATACGATAGTCAAGAAATAAGAGCTGACGAGCTGCGCTCATAGGCCAGGGACAAAGTTACATTGCGGTGGTCAAGTACAGGACAAACAAGAATGAAAACTTAATTTTACAAATCAACTGGAAAAAGATTTCTTTTTAACATACTACAAAATTATTACCATAATTTATTCATCACCACAACCTTGGTTCCCTCAGGCGGTGTACGAGCAAACTTTTATCAGAGTTCTTGGTCGCCGAGGAGGAGAGGATCTAGACAACGCACACACTCAGAAGTTTGATAAAGTCATGGAGTTACTTACGAAGTATTTTGAGCGTTGCGTTGAGAGGAGAATTAACAGTATGGAATCTTTTCACATAATTTTAGGGTCGCAGTAGAAATCAGTTTTGTAGACCAGGTGTGAACGCAAACAATAGGAAATTTAGCGTGACTTAGGTCAGAAGTCGAAATAGGCAACTCTTTGAGCACGTAGCTTATAGTACACGTGCGTGTTGTCTCCATCTCGCAACCATCAACGATTTCACACACTTCTGGAATACTGAACATTACATTGAGTGCATTTAGCGTCGGACTTTTCCTGAGCAGCTATTGAAAAAGGCCCTTGAGGCCCCACCCTTTACACCGTTAAGCTCTCAAAAAATTGGATTGCAATGTTTTTAATCTGCATCGAGCTTACTGAGGTCAACAGTAAAATTGACGGTATTTCAAACAGCCCATTAGGCGCAGTTTTTACAGCGCAGGCTTTGAAACGATGTATGCATATCGGCTCCGAAGGTTGCGTGATCATGCACGAGCTATTAGCGCTGAATGGTTGCGGCGTCCACATACACGGCGCTCGCAGGTGGTCGTGTCTGGGAAGGGCTGAAGGGTTGCGATTGTGTCCCGTCAAATGAGGCTAATTACTTGGAAAATTTGGGCCGCTCATGCATGCTGACAACGAGGCCAGGCATGAAAGCCGAATGGACAGCTATTGCTTATTACGGCGCGAGGAGAGCGATTAGCGGCGGTCATAAGTGTATGATTATTGGCAGTCTGGCGAGTGCTGTGAAGGGCGCACGGATGGGGCGAGGTGACGCTGTGTGGGACCGTGACCTGGCTGTGTGAGCAGTCTAGCTGTGTAAATTTTTAGCTGTGTGCTTTGCTTGAGTGATTTATAGTTGTGTCAGTGATCTATCTATGTGATCTACATAACCTATGTAAGCTGTATAACCTATGTGATCTGTACAAGCTATGTGATCAGTATGGGTGACAGGGTGGTGTGATCTATGTGGGGAAACTATAGCTATGCAAATTGTGTTGTGGAGCGAGGTGTTCAGGGATTAGTTGGAGTTGGTAGCTGACTGATTACAGGGAGTTGATGATTTCTTACTGGTGATCATTGAAGTATTGCATGCTGCATTACACATCGTAAGCTATGATGTCGGACAACTATATTCGGTCGCTGAACGAAGAAGTTTACGTGTCTCTGTCACCGATCAGAGATAAATAAGAAAACGAAGGCGGAAAACTCATAGCAAGCACTTCGCCTTCAACAAGATACCTTTACCGGTGAAATCGGGGTACATAAAAATGCATTGTTTCGTAAAAAATAATCACACGGCCTCATCATTAGCATGCAACGCTGATTCACTTTTTATACCAGATAGGTGGCAGTAACAATATGTAACAATAATGACAAGGTTGTGTGAGAGCAATTCCTCAACTTTGCCACTTGCAGAGATTGGATCTCCTCTTTACCCAAATAAAATTCTACATACTAGGCATTTAAAAAATAAACGAGTTTAAAATATCATTTGAATGATTTTTAAACAGATTTTTAACAAGTCTCCAGAATAATTTTGTCTATTTAAAAATTGTTCTCCTTGTTTTTCTATGACGCATTTTTCCGCTACTAGAGAGACATTTTTATAGGGGTGAGAACAACCGTGATCATCACAACGAACAAAACCCATTGAGAAGAACCTAAGCTCAGAACTTCAATTACAGTTTAAGCTTCTACAATATGGAACTCTTCTCAGCTTATATCTCACGTTACAGTCAATTCACTTGACACTTAATTAGAATTATGCTAAACTAAGCACCCTTCTTTCCTTTGTGGGTTGCGTAAAGTTGAGGGCGGAGCCCAAATTTTGCGTGAATTAATTCATCATTAAGTATTCTGACGAACTCGAGAAATGTATGTATGGTGGTATGAGATATGGAAGTTACCCAAAAACATTTTCTGTTTGGACGAAGAAACTTCAAGCAGATTTGTTGAGGTCTTCATGTTCAACTGTGAGGTCGGTAAGCATTTACTTGGCCTGAGATCGACGAGAATTCCACAGCATACTTTATCTCGCCCTGGCCTGCTTTAGGACAGCTGGACACCATCGCTTATGCTGCTCAGCTATGTTGCCGGGACGAAGATCCACGTCCTCAGCCAGTGCTCGTGCAGGGAATTACTGTCTAGCGCATTAACTCCTGCTGCGTTCTTTTGTCTTGGTGACAATATTGAGATCTAATGGAGGCACTCATGAGGACTTGGTTGATGTCACATGACGTTCAAATATATCTGATAGAGAATGTACGTCCTTTCCTACCTTGTATTCATCACAGGATGCGTTTGAAGATGATGTTATGAGAAGTGCTTCATTCTGCACATGAGGGTCACTTGTCTCGTCCCTCTCGCTCATACCCTGAGCACGATGGGTTGAGTGTCATTTTTCTCTTCGGCGGACGAGTGAGTGTTGCAAATTTTACAGTGATTTTTAACACTCGTGGAGCTGTAATTACGATTCATTCAAAGACGTGACACATGATGAGGAGTTTCTTTCGCAAGTGAAAATAATTAGTGTTCTCGAGCTACTTATTTGAATAATACGTAGAAAGGTTTGCTGATGGAGAAATATTCATTAATGACAATGAGTAGGTAAAATAAGACGATGAAAGATTCTCATAGCTAAGGTTTCGAATGCTTAATTCAATTGAGGCATCACCACCAGCAATATGCACGACAATATGAACACATTCAGGATATTGCGGGCTGTTGATCAGCGGCGCACTAACGCGTCGTCATGCTGAGGAGCGCCCCACACCGCAGCACCCCACACCGCAGCGCCCCACACCACAGC
>JACJUY010008081.1:28467-39967 GCA_014220935.1 Platorchestia sp. MABIK
GCCCCACACCACAGCGCCCCACACCACAGCACCGCGAGCTGTTTGCCCAACTCCCGCAGGCCCGCCGTGACAGTCCCTCACGACCGGCGTGGCGGGTGGTGGCAATGCCTCGCATGCGTCTCGGGGGTATTTATGTAAGAAGCAATGGGGGCGGTCGTGTGATCAATCTGAACGTTGGCACTTCCATCGTCGGGCGGGGCTGAGGTTGTGGGCATCTCTGGAATGGCATCTTCTGCGAAGCTGCCGTCCTGCTGATAAATAACAATTCATTATTTAATGATGTAAAATCTATTCGCGTCGCCCCATGGCGCCGGTGTTTTTGTTTGTGCTCATGTGATTTGAGGCGTTTTTAGAATTGGCAGAAGGTTCATATTTTACCGTCGATGTGTAAAACTTCGATAACACAGAGGAAACGTACTCATTCTGTATGTTTACTTGACAGAAGACGTCGACACGCAATTGGGCTAGTTTTGATTTGAATTAATAGTACGCAATTGGAACCGAGTACGCAAAGAGTATGAACAATTTTTATTTTCTACAAAATTGGAACCGAGTATACGCGAAGAGTATGTGCAATTTACATTTACAATACGAAATTTAAACAAGTCACTTTGATATTTAACTATGAAGTAAATTTTCTTTTCTTTATTATTAATCGATGCAGGGGTTTTGGAGTTAACATTTTCCAAGAAGAAACGCAAGGAATATTAGATATATTGCACTAAGCTTAAACCTACCTTAATTGCGATGTGTTCAGATATTCTGCTCTAAATGTTGCTGCAATCCTCCAGCCTACAAGTTCCGTTTGCATTGCCTCATTAGCTCCCTCCTGCAAACCATGTTTGCATTTCCTCATTAGCTCCCTCCTGCAAACCATGTTTGCATTGCCTCATTAGCTCCCTCCTGCAAACCATGTTTGCATTGCCTCATTAGCTCCCTCTTGCAAACCATGTTTGCATTGCCTCATTAGCTCCCTCCTGCAAACCATGTTTGCATTGCCTCATTAGCTCCCTCCTGCAAACCATGTTTGCATTGCCTCATTAGCTCCCTCCTGCAAACCATGTTTGCATTGCCTCTTTAGCTCTCGCATACTTCCTGCAGCGCTTGTTTTATTTCAGTAATTCTCTTGAAAGACAGAATTTGCAAGGCAAATTCTCTGTGAAATTTATTCTTGTAAGCTACACTATTGAAATCATGAGGTCACCGCAACTTGCTGCGCCGCCTCACGAGCAGAGGCTGCTGCTGCTCAAGAGGATCTCATTACAGTGAGTCCATAAAAAGCTTTATGCATTTTGCCCTGTCGAAAAATTAATTAAAGCAAAGCCTTTATTCTTCGTAATGAAGTCTCGATCTCCCACTGTGCCTGTCAGCACGAGAGCTGCGCTGCCATTTTTAGCGATGAGAACAAAGCTCCTGGGACCTTCTGGTAGGGAAGATTTGCATGCTCTGTGCGCCGCTGTCTGGGTAGAATGGCATGCACTACGCGAAAATGTCCGGGTAGGTTTGCATGTACATAGTATACACCGCTGTCTGAGCAGATTTGCATTCAGTATGCGCCTCTGTCACGATAGACTTGCTCATGTATACGCAGTTTAGCAGATAGAGAGATTTGCTAGGTATCATTGTTGATCAATGGGAACAGTTATATAAGCTTGGACGTTCTAATGAGAGCCAATAAATTTCCAGTTAGTTCCACTGAAACTCTAGAAGGGAACCCACGACACTGCGAGCCGGCGTGCTGAAGCGGGGCATCCCGCCCCCGCAGCTGCTTCGTCTCAACACGCTGTGGCTGCTGGGTTAATATCGTGGTGGTGAATTGACGAGCCACGAGACGTCACCTTGCAGTCATTCATGCGATGACAGAATGACAGAGGCTGCAATGTGCAGCAGCGTCAAGAGCGCTGCATCACATGTTGGTGGGCTGGCATTGCTGCACGAGCAATAAATGCATAAGGCTGTCGGTGAGGTGTTCAACTTCGTCCTGATTGTGAGCTGGAGGATGTTGGCAACATGTAGAGCAGGAGGATGGTAGCAAAATATTGAGGAGGAAAAATTATTATTTCCGTGTCATAATGCAAACACAAGGCTGGTTGAAGCGAGCTATTGAGTCGTTTGCAATCTACAGCAACAAAACTTATTGCTGCCCTCATTCACACTAGAGAGCTTCTGCTCTCAATTCGGCCAGAAATAGAAGAGCTAGCATAACAATTGTCATGAGGTGCATGCGGCAGGAATGCTTTAAGCAAATAAGTATAGCATGTCTGACTCAGGCACCACGCATAAATATACCTTGTGTGTTGACTTCACTTTAAATTGTGTCTTCTGTTCCACACAACGGGATCAGGTCGTGAATTAGATAAGAACTTTCCCTTGCAGGCTAGGAAATTAAAATAAAGTTCCATACATAGTTGTGCTTATAGGGCGATACTTAGGGAATCTTTTTCTCAGAATAAATAGAAGAACCAACGTTATAGAGAACATTTATTATAGCAAACGTTTCGAAATAAAAATCCCGCTGGGCCTTCCTCAGACAGAGCTCCTTAAACTTCAGCTCATTCGCCAAAAGCTTGCGCTGCAACGATCGCCACAGGTTCGAGTCCTCCAGCTGACGGCGGTAGAGACGATCACGGAGAAATTTTGGAATGACACCATACTGGAACAGGCGTTGAGAAAATCCACGTCACACTGCAGCTTGTCTTTCTTTTTCCAGGTTTTCTCCAACGAACGGAAGTTACGAACGGAAGTTTATTCTGAGAATAAGATTCCCAAAGAATCGCCCTATAAGTACTACTATAGTTCGTCGATATGGAAACCTAACACTTCGTAACTTCCGTTCGTTGGAGAAAACCTGGAGAAAGAAAGACAAGCTGCAGTGTGACGTGGATTTTCTCAACGCCTGTTCCAGTATGGTGTCATTCCAAAGTTTCTCCGTGTTCGTCTCTACCGCCGTCAGCTGGAGGACTCGAACCTGTGGCGATCGTTGCAGCGCAAGCTTTTGGCGAATGAGCTGAAGTTTAAGGAGCGCTGTCTGAGGAATGCCCAGTGTGATTTTTATTCCGAAACGTTTGCTGTAATAAATGTTCTCTATAACGTTGGTTCTTCTATTTATTCTGATTTCCATACAATAAAAAACAATAGAGCTCTACGTAGATGAACGTCATATAAACGTAATATTTTCTTTTTCCGTTAGCTAACATCGTTGTAAACGATTTCCTGCGGACTTATGCTAGGAAATCTATTTTCAGCGGGTCTTATTGAGATAAATCTAACTAGGAGTGCAAGAAGTGTAGACTAATACACATGACTTTACCCCGTGTTCCACCTCAGCTCTTTATCTATATCCGTGCCCCTTTCTTTCGAATGCCTTTTTTCTGTAACTTTCTTTTTTACCCCAACCCTATTTTGTCTGTGCTGCTTTTCTGCCCCTGCTCATTTTCTCATTTCTCGTTGTGTGTTCCAACCCATTTTCTGGTCTTCCTTCTTTTTGCTTCTGCCTCTTTTCTATTCCCCCCTATTTTCTGCCGTATATATTGTTCTTCTCTTTTGCTTACGCCCCTTTTCTATCCCTACCTCTTATCTGTTTACAAGCAATTACTAAAACAAACAAAACAAACATCGGCGTCTAAGGGTGCTGCATTTCCAATCAAGCCTGATATATATCATCTTGTGTATTGATTTTTCAAATGCCTTGTAACTAAAACTGTACATAGAACCCCATGAAGGTTTCCCCGTATAAAATCGGTACCCATTTCCGACTCCTGGGTTGAGTGGGGCATTGTGCTTAAGTTTTCCCTTAGACCAAACGGGGAAATCGTCGCGCAGCGCAGGGATTCGAACCCTCGACATCTTCATGAAATGCCGATGCCTTAACCAGTGTGCAACGGCGAGCACCGACGAGCACATATAAAGATTACTAGTTTAAGTTTGTACAACTACTGTTAAGGAAAACATGAATGTCAAATTGATTGCTCGTGTTCTTGACCATTCTGTAGGTTCTTTTCAATTTCGTGAAGAAAACATTGGAGCATCCATTGGCTGTAGAGTAACTATTAGATGCATTTGTTTATACAGTGCGGTGTTTGGTGTACTATAAATACGATAAACTTTCATTTACTCGCCTTCATACAACACATAAATGAAAAAAACCAACGCACTAATTTCACGATGATCCACAGAAATGAACAATAGATCAGGTCTCTGAAATGCAAATTATCAAGAAAATAATTGTCCCAGTCTTGCACACTTGCTGGCCTTCTGCATTTAATTATAAGTCTCAACTGCGTTAAGGTTTATTTAATTTAATTACACTTTGGGACAAGCAAGAGAAAGTAAAGTAGACGCAACGCTAAGGGAATTTAATCAACAATTTTAATGCCGTTTCGTAAGACTGAGAATGGAACTGTCTCTTAATAGAAGTAATACGTTTAGTACTATTTTAGTGTGCAGAGAGTAATAGCAACGTGATGAAAAAGTTAAAAAAGTTGATTATATGTAGAATGACTGATTTTAGTTAGTTTGCGCGGATGAATTAATCGTGTGTGTGAAATACGGTTGCATTTATTTATTTATAGTTTCATTACTATATGAGGCCAGTTCATAAACGTGAACTTTCGTGCAAATAAGAATTGGACACAGGTGCAATAAAAGCGCGACAAGAGGAAGGGGTACTTATCGTGCACGTGAGATATGAGGACGAGAAACTCTTTGTTTCATTCAACAGGTGATTCATGAACTCCTCCGTGCGTTTAAAACCACGACATAAAAATCTGTTGCTAGAAACCGGGCCACACATAGGGAAATGAAAGACCTCAGAACGACTAATCGGTGGCGATAAATAGTGCAGCCCAGAAGAAAACATCATTTCCACTGTGTCATGCTGCGTCAAACGCAAGAACGAGAGGTGTCATCACCTCATTAAATGAAACAAAGATTAGGATGAGTTTTAAGACAATTTACTGCAAAATGTGCAAATAAGATTCCATTAAAATCAAATCTGATCAGCAGACAATTATTTTGCGTGCCTGCAGATTTACCGAGAGTAGTCGGATGATGTGGAACGTGAGAAATGCCTCACATGGTCTGCGAACACTGGGGCGCAGCGACCACCGGCAAAGGTAACAGAAATATGTCGGAAAAAAATTATTTTTATTAGAAATACAGAAGTAAATAAGTGATCCATTTTTTGTTCTTTATCTTCGTGGACAATTATGTTTTTTCGAATGCATTTTGTTTGTACAAATAAAGATTATTTATCCATCAGTGTACGCAACGATATCAAAGCAATCCGAGAAAAGGCAAATCAGCAGTTCAATCATAGTTCAATTGTTCAGAGTGTTAATTATTAAAGGCAGATGCTCAATAGAATATAACGAGTTGAGAGTTAAAAATACTTTGGGTTTGCCCTTATACGCTAGAGGGTTAGCCCCCTTATGGAGTAGCGAAGCTGTCTTCAAGAAAATATTAAAATATCACTCGAGCTTTAACAGGCATTGAAGTAAAATAGGCAATTAAAATTAATCGTGAGCTCCCACGCGCATCCATAGGAAACATGATCGATATTCATGCAAAAGAGATGCTCATCAGGAAGAAGAAGAATCACTCGGATAACTCAACACCTCTCGACATTGTCTCACCTCTTGAGAGTACACATTCCCACCTGTATTTTGTGAGACCGTGAATAAATTAGATCCAGTCAGTGAAAGGAAGTGCTTCTCTTCCCTCCAGCCTGTCTACCTACTGCAGGCAGGACCACTTTCGTTGTGCTGGTCCCTTTCGAGCTCGAATTGTGTGGTCTGCGTTGTTGTTAACTAGAGCGAGTCACTCGAAAGCATCTGTCGCAAAATTTTCACACAGTGAAAAAAATTTGATAAATTAATTGTTGGGAAATCTAAGAGCAACCTGATCTTCCTCCCAAAAATGTTATGTAATTTTTTTCGTGTGCAGCAAAAATGTGAAAAATAGAACAACATCTAATTAAAGGTTGCGTTATCTTTAACAACTTGTGAACAAATTTGTCTTTTCTTCCCTTTTCACATCACTACTCACTCTTTAGTGAGAAACCTCATCGAATGTCATGCGTGTGGAGATTAAATTATTTGCTGCAAAATACCTCAGAGTGAGAATTGATCACACTTCTAAAATGTCCTCGTACTTCAGTGAGAAAATATAAAAGGCATGTGAATCATTAAAGTTTTTTCCATCAATTATGAATATGTCTAGAGCCTAAACAGTGAGCTTCAGCTCATACACAAACAAAATATATTTACCTATAAGTTACGAGAATCAGCGCTTAATTTTATTCTCACACGCAATGCACAGAAACGGAGCCCCATTATACAGTACTACACACCATATCCATCCCTCTTGCTCAAACTTGCAGCTGGCAGCCAAGTCGTGCGACTGGCTTTTTGGCATCAAGTGCTTCATTACTTGTACTGCACGTGTGCCGCCACCTTATATCTAACCTCGCTGAGACGCACGAAACTCGTCGGTGTGCCGCTGAGGAAGCATGATAGAAGGAAGCTCTGCAACCATGCAGCTCAAATGGAAACCAGGGGCGCAGTTAGCCTTGCCAGTTGTGTGGGCACTAAACATTCGGGCAACAAAAGAAATCAGTGAAGAAGCATATTGAACTCTACCGTGTCCAAACTGAACTCTTCTGTTGAGGAGTGCATCGAACACGTATCATGCGCCTTCATTTGATCTATCCAGTGTGTCTCACTAGCGGTACTAATCGTAGAAATGCATTTGTCGCAATTAATTATTTCTATATACAGCAAAATTCGGTACGTGTCATATTCGACACACCATGCAGTGAAAGGCTAGAGTGCGTGATCCATCAAGACAACAAATCCTCCACTCCACTCTACAAAAACATGACTTTCAAACTACACCTGGAAACAATATGACACTAGATGAGTGAAATCTTAATGCTTTTTATCGGATTAAGAACACAGTTGACCAAAAGCTCGATTATTGGTCATGTAAAACGAGTTTGACTATACCGCACTTTAGTTTTGGGAAACATACCTGAATATCTTTAAAAAGAGGTGAAAAATTAATTAACTTTGCAGCCAAAGTCTGAGGAAAGGAAAATTCAAGAAACGCAGTTTAGTCTCGGGAGACATACCTCAATATCTTTAATAAGAGGTGAAAAACTAATTAACTTTGCAGCCAAAGTCTGAGCAAAGAAAAATTCAAGAAACTCAATTACCTAACTCCTCCTCTGAAGGAACTAGGCTGAGTCTCAAAAGCAGAAGTATTCTACATTCAGAAAGCCCAACGCGTGTTCTCGTCTCTCTACCTCATTCAGAGAACTGAAGATGTGAAATTTCTCCGAACCAATATTAAAAAAGGTCGAAGGAATGACGTCCTCAGTTTGTGGAGCTCCGTACTGGAATAATCACCGCTAGTCTGGTAAAAACTCTCAAACTAAAGAAGAATCTAAGGCGAACGTGTCACTCCATTTCGCATCTCAGCAATAGTGAATTGCGCACTGAAACATTTCGTTTTCTACATTGTTTAACTGTCAAACTAAACCATCGCCCATTTGCGTTAAATCCCTTCATTGCTACTTTGAGGTCAGCATTTTAAACTCTGCGAAGCTGTAATATCTATGCTCGAGTTAGTCAATTTTAACTGACTAATAGGATGTCGTTTACATCGGTAGAATTGGCGATTTCGCATTTCTACACTGCATTTTTACTTGACCAACGACGAAGACCTCACACTAAGCCTGTACAGTAGTGTTGATCATGAAACAACAAATACATTTATTTATGATCTATGAGTAGAAATTTTGTGGCCATTTGTAACTCGTACACAATACCAATTTATGTTAGTGTTTCTATTTGATCTCAAGTATCTGTGTCTGTGTGTTATTACCGGCGGTAACAAAATGGATGAGATATCTAAATTCTTTTGTTGGGTTGTAGATTTATTTTCTCGATTTTCTGTCGGAAAATAAAAACTCGCTCATACGTCAGTGAAACGAAAATTTTCAAGCTTCTTAAAACAATGAAAAATTAAGTTTAAAAATATGTTTTTTGTTATATAAATGATCAACATAGACAACCATTTGGCGTACAATAATCGAAATGAATTATTTTTTAGAAAATAATGTCCTCTAGGTGGCCTGTATTCCAACGCACACATTCAAGGCGGCCGTGGAAGTTGTTCATGACATTGTTCATGACATACGGGGGCTCGTTAAAGCGAAGGTGTATCAGTTAAATAGTCCCGGGAGCACTCCAGCCTTGATACAGCGTATTCGAGATGAGATTGCTGGCCACGTAGAGGACATTATTTTCAGAAAATAATTCATTTCGGTTATTGTACACCAAATGGTTGCTTATATTAATCATTTATATACCATAAACAAATTTTCAGTGTCTTTTTTTTATTGTTTTAAGAACCATAAAAATTTTCCGTTCACTGACCCACCCAGTATTAAATTGCAAATCAGAAATAAGTAAGCATTCTAGTAAATAAAATGAGTACACTAGTTAAAAAAAAAAAAATCACCGCTGCCTTGGTGAGCGTCGTGCAGTTCTGTATCTCAAAATGTTAATTAATAAATTATCTTACATTATGTTTCATATTATGAGCTAATTACTTCACCTACTTCTCACACATTGTGTAATGAACGACCATTGTAAATTATATCAGCTAATACATATGTTCATTTTTTAGACGTGTGTATTGTGCAGTGGTTTTTGTAAATTAGGCCGGCCAACCTCTCCTCATTTCTTGATAGTCATTTATGACAGTATTGTCGTTTGATAAGTAGAGTGTTTTAGGTTATTTATGGTTTCTCCAACTCATACTGTACTTAGAAAACACATTATTACTACATCACTCGTAGTCGATTCAACCACTGCCATAAACATTAGAATATGTTTTTTTCATCAATTAAATATTAGTAATTTTTTATTAAGAAATTTTCAAATTCTAATATGTTGACTATGTATATGAATAAATTTTTTAAAATTTTCCCTTTTTTCTCTTTTTCTGATAGTAAATTGTTTCTGAACCTTTTTCGACAACCCTTCCTCGTCTCCATGCAACTCTTGGGAATCATTTGTGCCGGCATTATTTTGGTAGAAAATGTAGAATTTTTTTTGTTATGTGGCGAAACAGCTTCTTTGATCGGATTGCTAGGAACGTACTTGTTTATATGAATACACGAAAAGCTGAGTAATGACTCTAAAATTCTGAGGTCATAGGGAGACGAGGCAGAGTGTAAGAAGAGGAGAGGCGAAATTGTATTGAGTTAGAACACTCTCCGATTATACCAGTGACTAGCAATTAAGAAACCCAATATTTGGTCCCACTATGAATTCATGTACGCAAAAGCACAAGTTTTCCATCAATAATAAACTATCATTGGAGTTACCTAATATTGGAAATAATTCCTCTCGGTTGTGCGTTTGATGTGCCTCTGTCGGCAGCGTTGCTTTTTGAGTCTGTGGTTCTGGCTGTTCCGGCCGTGTCGAAGCTGAGGTGGGTCGCTGTGGCAGTGGGTTTCGCAGAAATCTTTTGAACTCTTTTGAGCTCTTTTGAATACCCTTTAATCCTTACCTTGAACTTTTGTCTACTTTGGTTTTAATCACAGCCAGTGTAAAGTTTAGTGTTTTGGTTTGGGCGAGGACTGGCTTGAAGCCTTCACTGGAGGGTGTTCCGTGGAGCGTTGGGCTGCGGCGAGGCATACGCTGTGTTCTTCCCCACTTGAGGCAATATTTCGCTAGAACTTGGGCAATTGTTTTTCTCTAATTCTTCCTGTGTCTATTACCTCTTAAATTTTTTTGTTTGTGATCAAGGTTTCTTCCTTAATTTACGTTGCTTCCTTTTTGTATATATTTCCTAAGTGTCCTTGGTAATTAACTTGGCCAGTTGGCCGTTAACTAAAGTTACTACGGTAACCTTAAATATCAACTTACAGTGCTCTTCATCTAGCTTGTATGTTGCGCAAGCGACTTGGTATCGAACAGTACTCTCTTATCTAATTTCTATAGCTTTTGAATCTCCTGCTATACTTGCTATCTTTCACGCCAGGGACACTTTCCTACTACTGATTTCTGTTTAAATTTCTTAATGAATCATTCTCCGCCTAAAAGTTCATACACGAGTACCATTTATAAGCTGAGGTGTGTATGGAATTGTTAATGCTCGTTGTAATATTCGTCTTATTCATCATATTCATCGAATTCTTCAACTGGTAATTTTGTTCGGTCAGTTCATTGTAATGGTCGTGAGGTCTTGGTTTCTAATGTCGAGTAACTTCTTTCCTGCAGTACGTGCTTGTCATCGCAGCTCAGGTCCTTCGCCTTGATTGTCTACTCAATCGGCTCCCTTGAGGGATATAAATTAGGTAATTCAAAGTGAAATAATTGATGCAAGTTTGCTGATGAATTAGTACTTCAACTCGTTTATTTTTTGAGTTTGTGTTTATTTCTTTCTTAATTGTCCTCCAGCTGGTGCTGGGTGTTAGCCCTTCCGTTCCGCTCCCGGGTGTGGAGATCGCGCAGGAGAATTTCTTGGTGAAGTCGCGGCAGTCTGCCTTCTGCGGCCTGGCTCCCTGCGTGACGGTGTCTTGCTGCCTTGCCGCTACATACTTGGAATTTTCCGGCACGTAATCCTTCAAGCCAAGTTTCTGCCCTACCTTTCTGCGCTTGCTTTCGGCTCAACCTGCCCTATGTGGGCAAGCTGAATTAACTTACCCTGGCTGTCTGCTTTCAACTGTGCGATCTGGTACATTTTAACTAAATAAAGGTGTAACCTTGAATCTTTAAAATATGAATTCTTAAGAGAATGATAAACGCAAACCATGCGATTTTTCTAGTTCTCGTTGCGAAAGCGATTACCGCAATTGAAATTTGTTAGTTACCCTGCGCTGTGGCAGGTTACTTGAAGTTCTTATTCAATTTTACGGAGACTTCGTTTTTTCTTTAAACTCGATTGTGTGAGCACTTCGTGCAATTATGCTGCACGCTAACTTTGAATGAAATGATTCAGGCTATTTAGGACCTCGCTATTTGTAAACTATTTTAGGAAAAATTGAAATTATTACAAAATATTATGTTGTACGTCTCTTGCCTCCAGAGCAAAGAATGCACAGTATAGAATTCAATGCGAATTTTACGTGGCTGCATTCAAGTTTAAAGAATGATTTCTAATGTACGCACGAATACACCAACTTTTTTAATCAGAAATCTAAGGACAACTTCATCATTTTTTCTTTTTGTGTTGGTGGCGCCGCTGTCTTCTGTCCAGTGGCCCTGTGTTGGTGTTGGTGGTGCCGCTGTCTTCTGTCCAGTAGCCCTGTGTTGGTGTTGGTGGTGCCGCTGTCTTGTGTCGACTCTTCTTGCAGAGCCCCCTGCTCTGCCCCTGCTCTGCCTCTTCTCTGCCTCTGCTCTGTCCCTGCTCTGCCCCTGCTCTGCCCCTGCTCTGCTCCTGCTCTGCCTCTTCTCTGCCCCTGCTCTGCCCCTGCTCTGCCCCTGCT
>JACJUY010008082.1:25829-36412 GCA_014220935.1 Platorchestia sp. MABIK
GGCGTCCATCGAGTGTCATGAGGCGTCCATCGAGTGTCATGAGGCGTTCATCGAGTGTCATGAGGCGTCCATCGAGTGTCATGAGGCGTCCATCGAGTGTCATGAGGCGTCCACCAAGAGTCGTAAAACGTCAATCGTGTAATTTCAGAATGTTTTGTAGGTCCCTTTAACGTTCACGAAGTCTCAAGAGACTTGGAATGTCCTTGAGATTCAGTCATTTTACGCTTCTCATCAACTCAAAGGAATAAAGAGATCCTGAAAATTTTTCGCTCACCCCGCAAGTCTCCATTGAAAAAAATCTCAATACGTCACAAAAAAAATCAGTCTCTAGCAACATGCTCTGAAAAAAATGATTCAATTAAAATTTAGAAGATAGATCCATGATGCGATTCCAAAGTCTCTCCTTTGAACGTATTTTATATTTGACGTATACAGACGGGGAATTAATGACCAAAATTGGCGATCCATTTTTGTCATTTTATTCCTCCGTGACACATTCTAAAGTCGTACGTGCAATGAATTCTGAGACAACATGCAAAGAATTACAAAACTGCACTTGGACCGGATTGCTGAACAGCTGACCATTAAATACGTAATATCCGCGATTCTTAGACGACATAGCAGGGAAAGGTTTAACATGAGTTCACAGAAGTCTCAGTGTTCCCACAATACCTGGGCCTGCAATCTACAGTATAACAGTAAAATTTGTTGTGAATTTAGAAGGAGTTTACAAGACGACCTCGCAAGCGTTCAAGCGTCACCACAAAAAAGCCTAAACAATATAGTCCTAGACACGAGTATTCCAAGTTATCAGGGTCTATGGTAGTAAGAGACGTCTCTGGAAGCGCCTCTCACATCAGTCTGAATAAAGTACACGTCGTGAGCATAGAAGAAATATTTGCGCTGTCGGGGCGAGATAGCGGCTAAGCAAAGAGAAAGCGGGGCTTTTGAATGCTACAATATTCCTAAAAACTACAAGAGCTTCGCAAACTGCCCAGCACTTGCAGGTCATGAGGGAGCTCTAAATTGAAGGTCCACACTTGCGCTTCTGAAGGAACGGACTTCAGAAGAAATGTTTCCTTCATGGAGTCCTTGCTCAAATTATACTCACACAAAATTATTTTCCTATGTATTTCAATTACTCGTAATCGTATTTCGAGTTTTCCAAACTCAGCCTATTTGCTAATATATATCTAGGAAAGATAAACACGAACGATGAAGCAAGCGTTATTGGTCGAAAGGGTCAAACAATATCTGATCAAAATATTGGAAACCCATTAACATTACACGCTTTGAGCGAACATTTTTGCATCAAAAATGTGCAGTAGATTAGCTTGCAGATAGTGAAAGTTTGGTTTCATCGACAAATAGATTTTTCTGCAAAATTTTGTGCTTCATTGAATCCCAATACATTGTCGGGTAGCGGACGACACACAACAAAGCATCCAGAACACACGTATAAAATTTCTCTCCCAGGTTTGAAAGAATTGTGGTATCCTTCTTATGACGTACACATCAAATTCAAGTCGATCATTCAATATATTTGTTTTCATGCCTCAGTTCTGGCGTCAAGAAATATTCAAAATGTGTATGATCGCAATGCTCCACTCTACGATTGTCTCTACTGGCATTTCCTCGAGAAAAAATGTTGACTATGCCAAGAAAAAAGGTAAAAAACTAGAATCAATACGCAGCAAGGGACAACTTTAGATAGAATTGAAATCATTTCAGCTCAGCTATATGGACACAATGGCGTTTGTCGATACCTTTCACTTAATATTATTCATACGTAAGACCAATTCTTAACCCGAGCGTCGATCTTAAATCATGACCCAGTTTCTGGCCGGCAAAGTCAATGATAAATATTGCAATCTATGATCTCAAACAGCAGAAGAAACTCATAACTCGTCCGTCCACTGCTGACAAGGACAGATCATCGACGTTCCAGCGACGACCTTGATATCCTTCATAATTGGGAGCGAGGGAAGCAGAGCAATAAAATATTGGACGTCACACCGCACGTCGCCGAGCCCGACGGAAACCTCATAGAATTGGACCGCGAGTGATCACTTGGCATATTTTCTGCTCAGATTAGACTGTATAAGTTAAACTAAGCCTCCCGTGCCACAACAAGGGTGTTCCACAAAGAGGAAGAAACAAGACGCCATTTAGCTTGGAGTTGAAACGGGGAATCTATGTTCAGAATGTGTTCCCACACAAGATCCCTTGCGTATTGAAACACAAAATTGAGAAGGAAGTTTGTGAAACCAGAAAAATTTGAAGAAGAACGTTATAGGTGCTGAAAAACAGGACAGCATTGAACCGAAAAAAGATGACCAGGAATACTAAAGGTTATAAGTAATAACAAACAGGTGCACATAACATTCAGCTCGGGACTTTACACCTTCCCCTGGGGGGCGCTAGTTCCCATAGACACGGTAGACGTATCCTTAAGGAGGGAATACTTCTGAGCAGAAACACTCAGCGACACGGGTCAGCTCGTGCTGATTCTTGCTCTTCGGTCCATAAGTTTGGTTATCAAACGTGAAGAACCATTACACCACTGAATAGGGGGAAGTCATTAAAAAACTGAAGGATAGATATTTTACATTTGTCGAACTGAAAAGTAGGATAATTTACACTTGTCGAGCTGAAAAGTAGGATAATTTACATTTGTTGAGCTGAAAAAAATAATAATTAACGTGCGTTGATGGAATGCCACAGGCAGCCAATTAACAATAAGGATCCTTTTACTCTCCACAATGAACAGCCCATAGAAGTGAATATTAAATACAGTAAGTCTTAAAACGCACAGTTTCTACATAATTTGTCTCAACAAATCAAAATGACAGTTGCTCAAGTTAATGAAGGCCCATTTGATTTAGGAATAAAACATTTTCTACAACTTCCGTCACATTGAAAGTCGGAGGCAAAATCGGCACATCAATTCTGGACCAGAGCTTCTAGATAAATAATTTTTCAAACCAAGTTCTAACTTTCTTTCGAATTCAATTTGAGCGTACAAATAACTCAGCTGCAAAAATATCCAATGATAGCTCAATAGTTTCAAATGTCTCTCGAGCACATTAGATTTTGAGTTGGTTTAAGCCTCTCTAACCACAACAAAAGTGTTTAAAGAGGAAAGGGAACATGATTTTACCAGAGCAAGAAAACAACTTGAAGAATTTACCCAGAAAAAAGGCTATATGGGAATCCTGTTCAAACCTCAGAGTGCAACAGCAACCGAAACCTCAACAGACGACATTTTTCATTCATTTTTCAAACATTTTTCATGCACAGAATGTGCGTGGGCCACAAAGTCTTCTAAAAAATAAACGTTCTTTTTAGCCTAGAAAATGTTATTCTAAGTAGTGAATAACAAACATTTAGGTATCCCAGGTACACCATTTCATTCGAAATGGATTACAATCATAACGAAACAATGCAGCAATTAATGCGTTTTTTATGACTTTAGGAAGATGAACTTAAGTGGAGTCACATTTTCTGTATGACCATAGAATACATATTAGTTAGATCACTGCGTTTTTCAACTTTCACTTTCGAATCAGTCGCAAAATGTATTATAAAACATAATACGAGCAAGTAAAAGCTACGAACTTCAATAATAGGAACCGGTTAAGATTCGGTCCGCTTCCAAACATTTTTGCAAAAAGCAAGAAAGCGCACGAGATTTTCAAAATCCGCAAACGAACCTCAAAATGACCATCCATTTACGACAAGTCACGCTCGATGACCTTCACCGTTTCATTTTAGAGGTTCCCTTCATTTCCGAGTCGAGATGAAATTCCTGCCACACGTCATGTCGGAACAGACGAGGTTCTTCGACTGTCGCCGGGACGGAAATTGAGCAACTGAGAACGCCATGCTCGCAGCGCGAGACTTCCTCAATGAATGCCAACGCTTCGATAGGAGACTTAATCGATGGATACGAACGCTTCCGATAGGAGACTCGATGAATGCGAACGCTTCTATAGAGGACATTATCGATGAATACTAACGCTTCCGATAGGAGACTCTAAATGAATACGAACGCTTCCGATAGGAGACTCTAAATGAATATGAACGCTTCCGATAGGAGACTCTCTAAATGAATCCGAACGCTTCCGATAGGAGACTCTCTAAATGAATCCGAACACTTCCGATAGGAGACTCTCTAAATGAATCCGAACACTTCCGATAGGAGACTCTCTAAATGAATACGAACGCTTACGATAGGAGACTCTCTAAATGAATACGAACGCTTCCGATAGGAGACTCTCTAAATGAAAACGAACGCTTAGGAGACTCTAAATGAATACGAACGCTTCCGATAGGAGACTCTCTAAATGAATACGAACGCTTCCGGTGAGACTCTAAATGAATACGAACGCTTCCGATGAGACTCTAAATGAATACGAACGCTTCCGATGAGACTCTAAATGAATACGAACGCTTCCGATGAGACTCTCTAAATGAATACGAACGCTTCCGATGAGACTCTAAATGAATACGAACGCTGCCGACAGGAGACTCAATGAATACGACCGCTTCGATAGGAGACATTATCGATGTAAATGAACGCTTCGATAGGAGACATTATCGATGAATACGAACGCTTCGATAGAAGACATTATCGATGAATACGAACGCTTCGATTCCAGCGCCGTAGAGAATAGCGCAGCTCCTACGTTCCACAATAACTGACTCGAGCCCAAGTGCAGAGAATATGAGTATGGACAAGTTATGTACTTCAAGAGGCTACAAACTGTGGACGCAATCTGACCGATAAACAGCACCCCGGAACACGCTTATAAACAGAAAATGTAGAGAAAATATCACAGTTCATAGCTTCTACAATAGCTAACTAACCCAAGCCCAAGGGCAAGCAATATGGAGAAATTCTTCCATGAGACTTGAAAGCATGAACTCAGTCACACCCAAAAACCCCACCGGGGCATACTAGTGTGAACAGCGCATGCAGAAAAACGCAGATGCACCCAAGAGTCAGGTGAAATGAAGAATGGCGAGAAAAAACGATACGGGAAGCTTGTAGTGCGCAAAATCAGTACCGACATTGCTCATGCTCAGCGCTGCTGATAAACACTGTCTCTTTTACACTCGCAAAGGACGCTCAATAATACAGCACAAAGCATTGGCGCAAGTTTCCAAAAAGATGCAACGGCGTCTGTCATCACTAGTGTTTAGATGCGAAGGTAATATGCATGTCTTTCAACGCACCGCACCTCCTTGCCGAGGAACAAATAACAAAAATTAACAAGAATCACATAAAAATTAGATAAGTTAGTTTAAGACTAAATGACCGCAACTAAGGCGTTCAAAAGAGAAGAAGGAGGAAAGACATCATTTAATATAGAATTAAAGGAATGTAAAATCTATGCAGAAGGTGAAGAGAAACAGTAAGCTGAGAAACAAGTTTATGAAACAACATTGAAGTTGAAGAACGTAGTAGATGCTTAAAAATAGGGCAGCAGTGAACCAAAAAGAAAATAGTCTGTACCATAGTCCTATTTCATTTTAACAAAATGAAGGCCTACCAGACCTTCAGCTCAGAACCTCACATTTTCAATTAAAGAAGAAAAAAAATTAAACGTTTACTACAATCTGTGATTTTTATTTAAATTTTTCTCGTTACGCTGAACTGCAGCGCAAGCCACGAGTAGGATGGTGTAATAAAATCTTAGAGTTGACTAGGATTCCTAGTGTTGACTAGGATTCCTAGTGTTGACTAGGATTCCTAGTGTTGACTAGGATTCCTAGTGTTGACTAGGATTCCTAGTGTTGACTAGGATTCCTAGTGTTGACTAGGATTCCTAGTGTTGACTAGGATTCCTAGCGTTTGAAATAAATCCTAGTGTTGACTAGGATTCCTAGCGTTTGAAAGAAATCCTTGTGTTGAAAGAAATCCTAGTGTTGAAAAAATTCTTGTGTTGAAAAATTCTTGTGTTGAAAAAATTCTTGTGTTGAAAAAATTCTTGTGTTGAAAAAATTCTTGTGTTGAAAGTTTAGAATAGAATATACGTTATTAAGCCTCCGAAACCACAAGTAAGGTGTTCCCGAGAGAGGACATAGGAAGCCACCATTTATTGTGGAATTGAGGAAACAGGGAATCAATGTACCAAGAATGTCCCCACACCCTGTGCATAGAGACAACAAGATTGAAGAAAGTTGCTGAAACAACATGGAAGTTGAAGAAGGAAGTAATAGGTGCTGGGAAACAGTATGGCAGTGAACAGAGGAAAAGGTGTGCTACCAAACAAAAAACTTATTTTATGTTCCTGAAAGAAAGACATGCACACACTCCAGCTTTGGACCTTGACACTTCGCCTCCGATGTGAGCCGCCGGTGGTCACACAGGGAGTTTTCATATGCTGCTGACCGACCAGTAGTCGCAAACTCAATTTTCACAAATTCTCAATCAAAGCTAAATGAAGGTACGATCCAGTTAATGCTTGCTATTTTCAGCATTGCTTACTAGAACCGACTTTAAATTAGAGTTGAATATTAAACTTCAGTTTCACCTGCCGCAGTCAAAGTATTAAAGCGCTAATTCCGACTGATTTGTCGTACCCCCTGAGGGAGATTATGACTTAAACGTCTATCTCAGCGAGCTCCGATTTGCTTTACAATGATCTTACAAGCAAGGATCTTGAACGTTGTTCTCTTCTGATTCGCTTCGAAGCAACTCCTTCCTAAGTGGAGCCCACGTTTACTAGGAGAACTTGTTTTATGCAACGAAACGGAATACATGTCGCTAGGTGACGGCTGATGAGAGGCTGATGGAATCGTTCGAGATTCATGTCACGATCATCGTTGGCAGGCACAATTCTTAGCTCTGTCCACATTACTGCGCGCAGCAAACAACACAGGGTGAGCGTAGGCTGCAGGGGCCTCTCTAAAGCACTGCCGGAGCTGAACACGTTGACTGAATTTTCGTGGTTGTTACGATTGGGTTGGATGGGTTGTGAGTCGAAGAATTGGGAAATTAACTTAACTGCTCGAACATACTTTTATCTTTTTTAAAACAATATGAGAACTTAATTGCATGATAACATTTTATCACGTCTGATAATATTCATTTTTTTAAATGGTGTCGCGAAACAGATGTTATGTCATTTATTTATACCGGTTGATGATGGAGCAATTTACCTAGTGGCACACATACGAGTATGTTCCACAACGCAGTCAAGGTGCTAAGTTATTCAAAGAAATGCTGTAGACGGCGAGTCTATCCGAGGGAGAGCAACAAAGCAAAACACAGGGTAGTTTTTACCATACAAGAAAGAGGACAGATGACCGCAATCCGGCCCCAGAAGAAGGGTGCGAGAAGGGTTGAGAGCATCACACCGCTCACAAGTGACAAATAGGTCTTTTTATGATCACAATTCTGGAATTTGGCTTCAATGAAGTAAAATTTGCTATAAAACACTTAACAAGATACAGCTCAGCCGGGTTACAACACGTTGAGCAATTTTTATGTCTAAATTATATTTGAAAAAAGGACAAATTTGCCCTCTTTGCAAATTAAACAAGGAATATTATAAGGAAAAAATAACCGTTCAGGCCATGAAAAGCGACTCCGGCAACCCTACCTCCGCAATCACCGATGACGGCGATGTTCAGCGGACGAGGACGGGCCGACACCGTCATGGTAAAGTCTATCCGAGAACTTAATTAAAAAAGTTAAGGTGGTGGACCGCCTTCCCTGCACATCATGGATACCTAGCGTAGCAATAATAGCAACTTTAAAAAGTCACCTTGACGTGCTATGAGAAATGAAAATGAAATAGTCTGCAGAGAAACATTGCGTAAACAAGTTCTGCAAAACTTGCAGACACGGTTAGCAAGTAGAAGCAAACGCCTGAAAAACATGCGTTGGCCTATAGAACTGAACGGGAAGCAACGCTGCCAACGACGTTGAACTGAAAGACTGAAGAATACCTCGATTCAGTCACCAGTAAGTAAGCTATCAATATTCTTTCTTCCATCCCCGAGAGAGGAGCTGAAACAACCCAAATTTATGCATCGTAAATTGCCTTTCAGGCTTGACCAGGAAAAAGCAGCTGCAATAACCGTTTGAAGGAGAAGCGAGTTCCCTTGAATATATTTTCAAACGTGGGTTCCTTTTATAGTGAGCTCTTTTGAAATTCGGAGCTCACATGCTGCTAACTCAGAGGACGCGTTGAGAGTAGAGAAGTTTGAGGCAGTTCTCACAGGAACGTGGTCGCATCAATCAATTTTCGATATGTTGATTGTTGTTCACTTGATATTTCAGATCGACACCAAAATATTTTAATCTACATGGGAAAGGGAGATGAACAATAGCACCCTGTAATGGACATGGTTTTCGAAACTAGTTTCGAAAGAAAACGTACATTTTTTCTGATTTACCAGAGTGCATTCAATTCAACGTTTTTTGCACTAGTTTTTTTGTCATTTTGTTAGGTATATTTAAAAAAAATAGAATATACTTTTGGAAAGCCTTTCAGAATAATGAATATTTCTTTATCGCTCCGAAAGCCATCACATTAGAAACAACAGCAGGAATGCCACTTTTTGCAGGACAGTTCAACCGTTTACATACTACAATTTCAAAGCTCCTGATACTTTTGAGGAATAGTCAAGGTGAGCAAGCCAGGTCAACCAGTCATGACTGATCGTTTGGTCGACCGAAGTTTAAGAGGGCAATCCAAAGGAAATAAAATGCTCACAGCAGCGCATAAAAAGCGAATTGATGGCCTACGAGGCCCAAATCCGTCATGAGACTCAAAAGTGGAGATTTGAGACAGGGAAGATTCGAAAAAAGACTTGAAGGCAGTCAAGCTCGTCAGTGAATAAAATTAGGCATATTTATTATAGCGATATGAAGCGACCGAGGCACAGAGACGCTGACGTTTAGCGAGTTGAAATTTTGAAAAATAATTCCGGCGTTAGAAGAATGTTCGAAAATTAAAATGAAAGATACACAATTTGCTCGATTTTCATTGACAATATTGTCTGATAATTCATAATATAAGTTAGTTTAAGTCTAAATATAAGTTAATTAGAGAGGGAAGAGCAGAAAGGCACCGTTTAGCATGAAATTATGGCAACAGAGACAAGGTGTGTTTTCACACCCTGCGCGTAAAAAACAAAATTGAAAAAGCTTACGAAATAAGATAAAAGGTGAAGGAGGAAACAATAGGTACCGACAAAGAGAGCAATGAACCGAGAAAAGATGTTCTGTAACAATACAACAAAATAATATTTTTCAAAAATATTAGTTCATATGACCTTCAGGTAGGGACCTCACATCATCTCCCAGGGTGCGCTGCCATTTTCATTAGATACGATACAATAGTTGCACTCTCCTGAGGGTAGTAATACACGATAGTAAACAGTTTGCTCTGACCAAACTCGGAGCGTGAATATTTTCCACCGAATCAGCTTTCTCGTAAAATTTGTGATGACGGCGCGCGTTGCAGAAAAAACGTCGCCAAAGGAATCTTCCAAAAAAATTTACTCGAATGAAATCGTTCCACGAGACTTTCAGAACAACGGGACATGACACTTGAATCAAGAAACCGGATTAGATTATTAGATTATTAGTTAGTTAAAGCCTCCCTATCCTCAACAAATGAGATCCAAAGAGAGGAAGAAAGAAGGCACCATTTAGTATGGAGTTAAGGAAACGTGGAATCTTTGCAGAAAGGGCATAGAAACAGTAAGACGAGAAAGAAGTTCATGAAACAAGAAAAAGTTGAAGAAGAAAGTAGTAGGAGCTAAAAAACAGGACAGCAGTGAACCGAAAAAAGATGGTCCGTAACAGAACAAAAACCTATTTTATTTCAACAAAAAGGAAGCCTACCTAACCCTTAGCTCAGGCCCTCACATAGTCCCCCTGGGAGCGCTAATTCCCATAGATACAACAGTTGTATCCCCCTGAGGGGTCAAGAAACCGGAATAAGACATCATCAGAAAGAAGAACGTAGAGTGAAATTCTCCGAGGATAATATGACATCACCAACTTTCATCAAGAAACCTGAAAAACACATCATCAGAGATGAGGGAAATGCAGCGGACAGTAATTAAGGCACAATATTTTGAACCATGCCTCCAGAAATTGCGTTCAAAATATGAACAAAGTAATGCGCATCAACGCTTACGAACCATCAAATCGTTCATTTCATGCAATAAAACATTACAACAATGTTCCCCACCTGCGGTAGGATCTTCATACATTTTTCGATGCGGTAGAGGTGGAAGTAAAAGTTCACCTGTAGACTCGGCTATTTTAAATACTGGTTTCCCTGGTCAAAATCTTAATTTTCCAATTTTTACAGATAAATTTCAAGCTAAGCAACAATATTCAGCTGCTTTGAAAGGTTATATAAATGCTGTATTTTTGGAATTAACCCAAATAATAGAATATTTTATCGCAACAAAAACAGTACGTCATCGCAGCAAAAACAGTACGTCATCACAGCAAAAACAGTACGTCATCGCAGCAAAAACAATACGTCATCACAGCAAAAACAGTACGTCATCGCAGCAAAAACAGTACGTCATCACAGCAAAAACAGTAC
>JACJUY010008083.1:24846-39945 GCA_014220935.1 Platorchestia sp. MABIK
CATCAGTTTTTCGTTCGGTACTTCTACGTCGAATTCGTTGATAAATTAGTCCAATATTTTCATTTTTTAGAACTATAAATTTGGTGCACCTTATTGTATTATGAACAATAATTCCGAATCTACTGTTTTATTTGAAAATTATGATCATTATATTTCAAGAAGGAGCTTGCATTCTTCGTAAAGAATCTACTGTGATTATGAACTGACGTTTGACTCCCAAAATATGGGCCATGATACATGCTCTAATGAGAAGTTACTTGGAGACTGTTTGAATTTCAGGCATCACCAACGGAGATAGAACACACGATCCTGGAGCTCACTGGCATTCACGAGGTGTGTGTGGTGGGAGTTCCTGAGGCCGAGAAGGGGATGGACGACATCTATATGCCTACGTGGTCAAGAAACCCAACCTCGGATCAGACGTCACAGCGGAAAGCGTTCAAAGTTACGTCACTCTCTAGCTAAACAAGAGGAAACGACCTAAGAGGTTCATTTTTCTAGAAGAGCTGTTATGTAGCCAGAACGATAAACTGGATCGAAAGTTCTTTAGAAATAAAGCTACCCAAATGGAAAAGAATAATTGGGCAATCAAACACGTTCAAAAGTCACTTAGAGGAGTAACTAACGCGTAAAATGCTAAAATAATGAACATGGTTCAACTATGATTGAATATTTTTTTCATCGTCTCAGCTTTTGTTTCATACTGCCTGTGAAGACTGCTAGGACATTGTTTTGCATGAGTCTCTTGTAACACTGAATAAGCTTGATTATGGAACCGCTTTACAATGTTAACTTTCATTTTTTCATCATGAGCATTATATCAGTTAGTTTACGACATCTAAGCCACATAAAATGCGATCTCGAGAGAACTAAAAGAAGGGTCTCTCCTGTTGTACGGAACAAAATGAGGAAGCTCTGCACTGTGAGTTCCCATACACAATACCTGCTAATAGAAACAGGAAGTCAGGGTGAAATTGGTGATACCAAATATAAAAAGAGATAGCAAAGAAGGCATGAACACCAAAAGAAGCAAAGTAGGTACGAATGATAGAAGTCCCGAAGCCTAATTACAGAGGAGAGAATTTAGCAGTATCCCGTTGGGGAGCAAGTCTTCAAAGCATAGGATTGTCAGGTCTGGTGAAGTTGCTCACTATAATAAAAATCTGCAGGCGGTGTTACATTCATTTTATCAACGACAGGCTTCAAAAGAACCAGCAACAATTTAAGAAAATGCTGTGTTGTGTTATCAGCACAACCGTAGGATCAAATGAACGTACACGCATTTGGAAAAAATTGAGATGTCGCTCTCCCTAAGCGCTTGAGCGTGTAGCGTGTGGAGTGTTGCATGTAGTGTGTTTCCGTCTATGAATACGTTGCGGAAATGTTTCAATATTTGCATGACGACTTTTTACCGTGTTTTCCCATGAGTTTCTGAAAAAATTCCACAATGAACCCCATATTTTTCACAGGTAAATGTGCTTCACATTTTTTTGCAATTTGTTTATTCTTTTCGTTTGTTACAAACCTCAGAAATAACATTAGTGGTTATAGCTAAATAAAAGCTCACATTTTACACTCCGGAAAAAGTTGGAGAATACTAAACATACTAAAGCTCATTGCAGAAAAAATACTTACATCACTGCCTGAATTGTTTCTTCGACGGATGTTTAACATCTACAAAACCCAATCTTGACAAAAACTTCTCATGAACTTCCTAACGTTCAGTTATGTACAGCTCCCTTTTAAATTGGTCGAATATGTATTTTTTTGCGTATAGCCCATATTTGCTGCAATTGCCGCTTTCATTTCCTACAGGAAGAGATAAAGGTTTTGCACAAGTAAAGATTTTTCAGAATTTATCACGATAGAATCTAATTCAGTTAGATTATATGGTTTCCAATTATCAATTTAAATTTCCAGCAGCATGCAGATATTTCCAATTTAATTCAGTTCCGGAAATTTTAAAGGCCAGTCTAAAGCTTGCTCGCTCATTAAAGCTGATTTGAAGTGCATTGAATTTGTTTAGGACGTTTTTTTTGCAACTACTACCATTTAGTTTTTTCAATCTAAGGATCTGAGCAGAAGAAAGGAGGCAATGAGCCTAAATTCTACAATGGTTAATCGACTTTAAAAAGTCAGCTTAGATCTGCAGGAGAAGAAAAAGTAACACGATGCTCCTGTGGGAAAAATCTCCCACATGCTCGCGAGGTGCACTTGTCAGTTGAGACCGTGGCGTGAAGTTGGGCGAGCCGCTTTGCTTCTTTCCGTTGTTTTCGGTCGTAGTGCAGTCAATGGGAAGTGATGTAGGTGGTGTTTTTTAGTTTTTAGTTAGGATTTACGGCGAGAGCTGGTCTGTTTCTGTATTGGAGTTGTGTCCTGCCGGTGTCAACCCTCTAATTTATCGTCACAATACCTAAGTATCCTAAATTTTTTGCTGCTTCTGTGCTTCAACTATATTTACGTCTGCGTGCCTGTGTCTATTTTTCTATTATTGTTTATTTTTGGCTTTATTAAATCTCTTAAAGGTGTTCAGGGTTTTTAATCGTTAAGACCTTAAACATTAAACATTGAATTTGAATGAAACTCAAAACGGCAGTTGATGTACATTGTTAAAGATTGAGCATTGCTCATATCTCAGTGAACTTTAAATACTATAAATTCAGATTCTAATACTTGGATGCGATATTGCTAATCCTAGAGCTGATTTAAAATTTACTTCTTCTGGGCCTATGACTTTCATCAGAATAAAAACCTTAATCTATCCTATCTGTCCTTTACCTGAACACCTACCTTCAACTGTTTTACTCTAAACTTCCCAACATTCTTCTAAAAGTGGTATATTAGCCACCAAGTTTGGCAATCAACTTGGATGAGTGGTTGTAGGTTTAGTTTGTCCTAACTGATTTTTGACTTACTAGAATTTGTTTCGTTTCGTTTGCTCTAATTGGTCGCAAATTTGGTTGAACAGTTCATTAATTTAGTTTTGTTTGCCTTCAGTATAATCGCTACGTTCCGTGCCATTGACACCGGGGGCACTTCACTGGCAGTTTTCTTTCTTCAGTCCAGCGTCTCGTCTTCCTCATCTCTAACGTGCAACTTCGTCTAGGCCTTGCGGGTGCGTTTAAGTGGGCTGACTAATTTGATACCTTGAAAGTTTTGATGACCGATAGTAGGAATTTTGTCGCTGGTTGTCGATAGTCTGAGCTTACCTTGGTTTTTTCTTTACTCCAGGTCGGCATGTTGGCCGTAATACCCTGGCTTCACGCTCTGTCGACGTTTTTTTGAGCATACCTACTCTGCCCTGCTGAGACACCGTTCGGTTTCTTATTCTGTGCCTTGACGTTGCGAAGCATCGTTCCTAATCTTCCTTTGAGCAACCGTCGCACACTATTGAAACTAATGAAACTAAGAAACTTGAGAACTTAACTTAGAACTTGAAGCCATCAACGGACACGGATGTGTTCGCTTTTGAAAGCCTAAAGGTTTAGACTACCTTTTACGGCTCTATAATAATTGAATAAAACTTTATTGACTTTTTGATCCTGTGAACTGAAAATGAAAATGAAGTTGTGTGGAATTTCCCACACTCCCACACTCCCACTACTATGCTACATGGTAGGAAGGAGGTTCTTTGGTTGCATAGAAGTATTCAGCCATCGCCAAGCAGTCACTTTGTAATTGTTTTCAAACTGGTAACATTTTATTTCGTCTGTCCACGGAATGTTTATGAAACAGTCATTTTCTTTATTGAGCAGAGCTTAAACTCTGATCAGCAACAGGATTTTTCTCCACGTGTGGAACTCGTCGAGCAGTGCCCATCTTCAGATCTTTTTCACACAAAGCATTGATGATTGTTTGTTTAGTTAAGTTTACACTCACAAATGCCATTTGATCTGCTTATTTTCCCAGAGATATCTTCCCATTATAGGAAGCTTCGAGCAATCTTCTCGCAATAACTTGTGAACAGCACTTGATCTTGCTCGTTTGTGAAATTTCTTACATGTGTGTATTCATGCATATACATATATCTAGGTATATAAATACGCACATGTATATGAAAATATATACATATGTATGTAAATAACATATATATATATATATATATATATATATATATATGAATATATAGACAGGGTGGTCACTAAAAATGTGTACCTTTTAAAATTGCTATGGTCTTTTTCATATCCGGAAAAGAGAAATCAAACTGGTTTAACTGGTTAAGTTTTAATTTTTATTCTACTTTACTTGACCATAGAGTTCTCAGTCTTTCAACATTTTCCGCTGTGTGTTTAGAAACTTTTCTGCCAGAACTTCCTTTATTAATGTTTCTCACAATGGACTGGGATTGCCAATTTTAGAAGTTCCTCCGAATCGTTGTCTTGTAAGGTTTGAATCAGTATTCCAAGAAGAATTTCCTCTAAGTCCCGACGATAGATCCAATTTTCGTCATTTTTTTAGATGATGAACTTGAGTTGTTGAAGAGTCAGTAGTGCCATGTTTGCTGATTACGATAATCTTCGTAGGAGTAGGCTTACAATGCAGCCAACAAGTAAAATCTAACTCCTTGGGCAGGCTGCGCTTTAACCTATTCCTACGGAAATCTAAAATTATTTCCGGGCATCATTTTTGAAAACGAAATAGTTTTGAGGTTTGTGTCACTCATGAAAATCGTTTTATTTAACGTTTATCTGAATACTATTAAAATATGTGCATCGAATTACACAACACCCTGTATATAAGGATAAATACTTGTGCGTAAGTATACATAAATATTCATAGTTATGGTGTACAGGAGATTTTCTAGTACCAAAGGCTATACCTAATTACCTTAGTTGCCTTTACGTGCCTCCGTTAGAATTTCGACCACCTGTTACACTTCCAAACGTCACAGGATTTTACACGCATTACGATTTTAATACTTTAAAACTGCAAGCAAAAAGGTTAAAGACACAGAATAAAGCTACATAAATAATAGACAACATTGGGGTTTCTTAAACATTGGTTACATACATCCTCAGATTGAATTTAGTGCCCATCCCCAAAACAATTAGAAAATTTCGAACAATATAAATAATTTATTTACCACAAGTAATACAGCAATTGATTGTATCTTAAGTCTAGTACAATACACATATTTAACTATTGCTGCTTGTGGTCCCAAATAAGTTCAGCGACTTCTAGGGCATCCAATCGTCAAGCTATTTTTAAAATGTACAGTAATGTCTAACCTAATTTACTTAACCTAGGGGCATACAAAACTGATCCTGTTTCGATGCTTAATTTTTTAACAAAAAAGAATGAAATAGTTGAATATGTGCTAAATGGGAACAGTATATTCAAGAAAAATGATCCGGAGAATCAAATCTATATTACTATCATTGTAGGTTACCTTATCAAGATAAGTCGTATCAAAAGAAAAAATAAATTTTCTTGAATTACCTTATATGATTAATATTTCGATAGGAAGAGGGTTTCAAGATTTGTTTTGAAAGCTTTGTAAGAACTTTTTTCACGGATCTTAGCAGGGATTGCATTCAAATTCTCTGTTCCAATGAAAGAATGAAATTCTCAGTTCGATGATCTTAACAGGATTCCAATTTAGTTTAGTTAAAAATTTGATGTTAGCTCTGATCTCAAAATTTGCCATATGAAGGGTTGAAAATTTCTATTTTGAGATGCAACCTCTCTCGATGCTGACCTGAATAGACTGATACTGTGTGAGAGGATACTGTGTTGTGACCGAGATTTTGAATAATAAGGAAGTATGAAGTTACTTCTGTTTCGTATTAATGATCATGATGACCAGTTTGAGTGGTTAATAATTGTTTGAGTTCTCTGTCGCCATCAACAGTTAGTGTTTTATACATGAAATTACATATGAAGAGGTTGTAGAGATCAAAAAGCTTGAGTATTTTTAAGCTTTTGAATGAATCATTTGTGTGAGTATTAAATTTTTATTTGATTACCGCTCGAATGGCTCTTTTTTGCATTCCAAAGAGCCGATTTGCTTTATTTTTATCAGTTCCGTGCCAAGCAACTATCTCGTATTATAGATATGGTGAAATGATCGTTCGATAAAGTATTTTAAAGCTTCTTCAGGCAATGTGTTTTTTACTTTATGAAGGATTCCAACGGATTTCTATAATAATTTAGTCCTGATATGTGCAATATTCTCTTTGAATTTCAGATGTTTATCTAAAATAATGCCCAGAAATTATTATATTAGATAAACATCTGCCATTCAAAAAGCACATTACACATATAAGTACTAAATTATCAAAATCCGTTGGAATCCTTTTTATAAATTTGTTTTTTATTATTTGGTCCAACCCCTGTACATCTATTTACATATATAGGTAGTATAGGTAAGTAAACGTATATTATTTATATATATATATATATATTCACACGTATATATAGAAATTATCGGTTTGAAATCTTACCATCATGGAGGCACGTTCATAACACAGCACCACAGGTGCATTGACAAACTCTGCTCTTGGATTCTTCGTTTCACCTACGTCACGTGTGAACCCACTTAAGAACACATGAAAATCAATTAGCATTTACGACCAGTCACCAGGTCAAAAGGGATGCGAGGACACGACCACGCCTGAGACACCCCGAATGAATCCGCAGAAATTTGTCTCACAACTGGCATAGATTTGTTTGTACGCTACCGACTTTTGTAGCTTAGCTTTCCTACGTATCTGAATAAATTGTCATCTTTGTCTTGAAATTCGATCGAATACATGTTTTCCACAGCACAGCAGCATACACTCCTACGTGACGCTTGCCCTCGATGCCGAGATTCATGCGAGTAGAATGCCATACTTATAATGTACAGCATACGAGCGGGCGTACAATTTCAAGGTCTCACTCGCACGAGTGGTGGATACCCTTGATCCCTTTCCTAATCTGCATCATTAAATCAAACAAGTCTCAAGCTCCTTGATGTATCTTGATAGCACGTACAATCCTAGTTGATGGACACATGTTTTGTAAAGTTTTCATCAGTTATTACCAATAAGCCCTCTGTAATATACTGCATATTCAATACACCGATCTTTGAGCATAGAGCCAGAATTTATCTAAGACAAGTGTCATCGTGGCGTCTATAGCACCCTGCGATCAAAGTTGAATTTTCATTCAATTTAGTCTGTTTATCCTTAATTGCCTCAATCCTATGTCAGAACTTGAACTTGATTAAATCGCTGTAGTATTCAATCAAGTTCATTGAGCATGGTTAGTAGCATGTTAATTGATAATAATGTAGGAGTAATTGATTACCACTATTCTTTTAATTTCTTCATGTAGCGACGAAGATATATCAGTTCGATAATGATTACATCAACAAGAAGAGTTGACAAGATATGAGTGCAAAAGAACCGCTACAGGCAAGCACGGACCATGTTGCATAACCTACCCAAATCATTTAGTTACCTCATGTCATTCATTTGTTAGAAGTGAGCAGTGTACTTTCACAGAAAAATATGGTGATGTAGTATGTACCTTAATTAACTTTTTTAATTGATATATGACAACGAAAATGTGGTATGCATTTATCGATATTAGAGAGGGAACATTTTGCGATTCGATGATTAAAAACGCAATAAATGATAGACAAGACATGATAGTGTAATAAAACATGACAAATAGCCAATGGTGACTAAATTAATTTTAACAAACGTATAAGCATACATTTAATGAATGCCTAGAAATACATATATCATACACACAGGTTGGTATGCATTTTCCAGCTTTTTGGCACCAGCTTGGAGGCAATAGGGTAGACGAAACATTTAGGTTAGTTAGTTGATAGTTGTCGGTGTGTCAATCGTCTGTTATGCAAACTTACGCCCCAGAGTGGTACACTTAGGTTTTCTGGACAGAAAAAAAAACCTTCGGAACATTTTTTTTCGTACCTATTTTTCTTCTTTCTGTTGTCAAATATCGTATCTATAAACTTTTTGTCTTTTCTTTTTCATTATTTCTACCCAGCTGTGCAAACGCGCAGGCTTTCGTGTGTGGAAACGCACGTTTTGCATTTAATCTTTGTTCTCTGCAGTCTGCACTAAATCCGATTTTAAAATTAAAATGCAATTTTAAGAGAGCGAAGGGGAGGACTTACCCCGCTTTCTAAAGGTCGCATTTTACCATGCTTATGGAGTCTTAACCTGATACTTGTAATGGTTTTTTCGAAAAATAGGACCTGTTTTGAAGAAAAGGACCCAGTGCTCAGCACTCAGTACCTAGAACAAATTTAATCTGAATTGTTACATACTGACCTGACCTTACCTGACCTAACGCGACCAACCTAGCCTAACATAGCTGAACTTTACCTAATATTATTATTTAATTAATTAATTTCGCTACTTCAGTTTGAAAGCAAGAAGACTCTTAGATCGATCATCCGGATGCATGTATGTAGATGATTGTTAACTGACACATAATTGATTTCTGAAGAGTCGTATTTCGAAAATTGACAAAGAATTTTCAAAATTAGTTTAAAGAAAAATGTTTCAGAAATTGAAGTAAATTGGATAAATACATCTTGTAGAATTATAAGTCATTGAAGATAAGATAAACAAAAGCCCTTGTGTTCAAGCGGCTAAATAATGATGTACAATGGGGTTGAAGTATAAATGCCTATGTATATACAGGTAATATACCTATATAAATCTGTACTTTCATAAGAAAAATATTTAATCCCCTGTGTTAAATCACATTGCTATATATTTATACTAAATATATAGTTATAGTTATTTAACTATATATTTATACTAAATATATAATATAAAGTGATGCAATGTAGAGGATAACACAATTTCCTATAAAAATACAGAGATACTATTTTCAAATCAATCTATTTGTAACAAAACCATCATAGAATACTAAAAGGTCCAAACTTCGTTGATTAGAGGTCGCACGCGCCACACGAAAATTAGCTGATTTCCAAAACACCCAGGCAGTACAGCAATTGTCTCGCTACTTTTTTAAAAATTCTCAAGTTGGCCTATCATACTACTGTTTTTAGTAATTACTCACTATATTGATTCGATTTAGCAATACATTCTGAGGTATAATTTCACGGTCTAGTCAGAGATATGAGGATATTCTTCGTTTTGTCTTAAAGTTGATTCCAATCATTTGACACGACCTGCAACTGATATTGTTTCTGCTGTTCATCTTTAGATATTATTTCGTTGTTATCTTCTATCAATTTGACGCCTCTTTCAGCAAAGTCATTGATTACTTTCATGCGAATGACCGCATTTTTCACAAGCCGAAGCTCCCTTCCACAATCCAATCTTCCATTGAGTTGCCCAAAAATGACGAAGAACTCTGGTCCAGAACTCTGAAAAAAGACCTTGTGTTAGCAGCAACAAAATTTTATTTCAATATCTATTTGTTTCACCGTTGACGGATCTGGATCTGCTAGTATTGTGAGAACCTTTTCCATTTTCTGTTTAGTATCATGACTGGTTTCATGATCAAAGAAAACCAAAGTAATCAATTCTTCTGAGAGATCCTATGAATGATTTTATAATTGAGGTAATATATTTTTTTCCTGATTGGTCATCCTTAATTTTGTAATTAAGAATTTTTTGAGCTGACAGAGATCATTACGAAGAACGCTGCCCGTACCGGGAATTGAGAACCAAATTTAGTGTTACTCAAAGTACTAAAAAACAGTAAATGTTTGTCAGGCTCTTCTTTTCTTTAACTCAAATTGTTTTTTGAACATCTAAATTTTCATTGCACGCAAAAGTTTCACCATCCAACGTACTCTAAGACTTGCACCTTGTTAATTGAATTTTGTTCCAGATAATGAGCGCCTATTAACAAATTTTTGATATGTAGTACCACTTTCTTTTTGTAATCGTCACAAGGCTGTTGTTCATTAATTTGTCATGCTGCAAATGTAATTATTTCATTTTCTGGTTTTGAGTTATTTCGCAAATTAATCATCCGTAGTTCAGGGGGGCGTCTTTACGAGGGGTAGTCAAAAAGTTCTCAGACAAATGCCATAATTTCTTTATTTAACAACTCTTTACTTTTCTTTTTCTACATTAGCTCCATTGTTGTCTATACACTTTTGTAATATATGTTTCCACCTGTAAATACCTTCCTGATAGAATTGGGGGGCTTGTTCCACTAGGTTCTGTACAAGAGAGATGTTTTCTTCATTTGTTGCTGTGGTGGGTCTTCCTCCTCGTGGGGTCGTCATCGAGTTGGACTCTTCCCTCTTTAAAGCGTTTAATCCAATCATTAACGACTGCTCTACATGGTGCAGAGTCTCCATAAACCTGTTGTAAATCTTCGATGATCTTAACAGGTTTCCATTTTAGTTTAGTTAAATATTTGATGTTAGCTCTGATCTCAAAATTTGCCATTTGAAGGGTTGAAAATTTCTATTTTGAGATGCAACCTCTCTCGATGCTGACCTGACATAGACTGATGAGACAGCCGCAAGTTATCAAGAAAGCTCTAAGGACGGGTTTCAACTTGTAAAAACTTGTAAATCTCTGTTAGTTCAAAATTATGGCATTTGTCTGAGAACTTTTTGACTAACCCTCGTATACCGTGCAATCGGCTGAATCAAGGAAATGTCTGAAACATTCTTTCTAAAGCATTTAGATTTATGAAAATTGGTATACATGTTAATTTCTAGAAATGAACAGGGGTCGTCTCCATAATTTTTTCCCATTATTTTCGCCTTAATTACAAAGCTTATGGGGGGAAGATGAGTACTTTTCAGAAGACATCTTCTCCGAAAGTTATTATTGTAGAGGAATGATTTAGGTGTCATTAGATGAGCAAAAATTTGCTGCATGAAAAGTGGGAGGATTAACTTGAATTTCGCAAAAGTTCAGTTTTTATAAAATGAAAAAAAATTAAAAGTCATCATTTTTTCCGTAGATTTTTTAATTTAACCAGAAATTATGATGAGTTGAACAAATTTTACGTCAGTAGATAGAACAACTATTTGCACATTTCATGATACCTGAATCATTGCTCTATGTTGAAAAATCTCGGAGAAGTTATACCTTGGATAAAGTACCAATTTTCCACCATTACCCCTTTTCCACTGATTATCTCCGTGATTATGGCAAAAATGGAAAAAAATTATTGAGATGACCCTAATTTATTCCCGAAAATAATTATTTATTCTAATTTTTATAGATCTATATTCTATAGAAAGAACGTTACAATCATTTTGTAAAATTAACCAATATGTTTCAATCTTTAATTCTTTACAGAAATTTTTCTTATGTAACTCATAAATTATCATGAATATCAAAATGATTCTCAGACTCTTCATGCAGCTACTTTGTGCGCATCCAATGACATCTAAATCATTGCTCTACGATAATAACTTTCGGAAATGTCTCATGAGAAGTACCCATTACCATTATTCCCCCAATAATTATCTTCGAAATTATGTCGAGAGTGGGAAAAAGTTATAGAGACGACCCCTATTTTTTTTTTTTAAATACATACGTATGCCAATTTTTATAGATCTAGAACCCCTAGAACAAACATGACAGCCATTTCCTTGACTTGGGTAGACTTAAAATCAAGCCAATTCCGGTTTACTGTGAATCTTTTGAAGAACTGTGTGTCTGGACTTGAAAAATGGCTGTAAAATACGAGACATTACTGATTCTATGAGGATTTCAGAAATATGGCGCCACATAAAAACTATGTACGATTCTTTCTCCATTTTCTGCTAATTTAAGGTTTCATTTTAGCGACCTACAGTACATATGTTTGATGCCATTCAATCAGAACACAATTCATTCACCTGGTCTGTTAAATTCTAATTAGATGCATCTGCAGTCTCTTTGCCTGTTCCATGGTCTATTTTTGGCAATTCAAGCAATTGGTTTTTCATTTTCAGATATTAGAACTAGCAAACGGTCTACTACATCGCTTCCAGTAATGTCTTCCCCAACTTTGTCATCCCAATGAACGGTCATGGGTTTATCTGTTTCAAAAATTTTTAAGAGAAATTTTCACTGTTTTCTCGTTTTTTTCTGACATGCTCTTCGAATCGTTGAGTCGCTTACGCTGTAATCCTCGGGATATCTTCCTAAGTTCACTATTGTATGTGTAAGAATTAGAGCAGCAGATCGATAACAATTTTTTGCGCAAGAGCTTATGCAGAAACTAGATTATGAGCCAGAACGTTCTTCTCCTTTCTCGATGGCCCTGATGTTGATGGTTGTGCCGGATCTATACATATGTTGTAAATACATACATATAAATGCCAGAGAACTTTTTCACCACATTCGTTGCATATATTTTAAAATTTTTACAACAAATAATATATCTGCCTTTGTGTATAGATCTACACTCGAAGGCGTTTTCTCGAAGAAATGCTAAATCATTGCTTTCCTCACATAAAAACGTTACCAAAGTAAAAATAATCTTAAAAAGGGAAGTAAGAAACATTTTCCAATAAGTGGTCGAAAACATTCAAATTCAATTTTACTTGTTTTAGGTATTTAAAAGAAATACATATTAGCATGTTTTCCGAATTAAAATAAGTAGAACATAGCCCCTTGGTTCACTGAAAGGTACAAAATAGTATGTTTCACACAAGATACAAAATTGGTTTAATTTGTGAGTGTAGATGTCTTCCAACTATCAGACACTCTCCCTATTCCAGTGACGTGTGATTTTGAAATTGTTTTTACAAATTCGGTAATAAATTTTAGCGGAGTGACCTCTCACGTACAAGTAATTGCTCAAATGATCCAGTATTTATTGATTGGTGCTAACAATGTATAGAAATATAATTAATTTCAGAATTATTTGAGAAACAATTATTTAAGAACACAGCATAGTACCTGCGTTGGTTTATATGGTTTGAGTGGAAAATTTCTTATTTATTGTTGCCCGGAAGGCTTAATACTGCCCCCTTAGTTGAGGCTAAATGTGAGTAAATGAATTAAAATTAATTATAGGAGACAGAAAACAAAACTGAAAAACAATCTGAGGGATAACAGAAGAAAATGGTTAATCGTCAGAGGGGAAATTCAAATTCTGCATGCAAAGTCATTAGTGTTTGCTCTTTTTAGAACCTATACTCGAAATATTCATCACACAATGGAAAGATATTTTCATCTTTTAAAGTTTTTGGTCATCGTTTGGCGCGCCATGAATTTGAAATACTACATATTTTTCAGAGACGTATTGTTTCATGAGAAAATACCTCTTGTTGTAGGCAGTAAAAAAGGAAGAATATGAGGCACCTTTTATATGAGCCATGTGCGATGTAGAGTGATGTGCTGTGGAAGATAAATGTAATTGTAATCCAAGGAATATAAATTGCACGTATAAACAGCTATCCTTTCCCCGCGGTATTTATATCAGCTTGATTGGTTTTAATATTGTGCATTACTTTAATACCTAAAGATTAATCTTCAATAACAATAGCATATTCTTCAATATGCTAATGATATTTAGGGAAGAGTACGCACTTCAAGCTACGCTGTCTTACAATCCTCAAAACAGCTTAGATTTTTTAAATTCACTGCATGTGGAACTCAGGTGTGGGATGCCAATTGTGCTCACAATTTTGTTCGGTACGAGCTTGGTTTCAGTGAGTATCGTAATTTTTCAGGAAACACCATAGGATAACCTTGTTTGGATGTAGTTTTTCTTTTTAAAAGCTCAAGCCATCATTGATTTTTGCCTCACCACTTTGCGTCGACGACGACAAAAGAACTCAATTAAATGGATTACCAACCCATATTTGATTGGATTTCTGGCGTCGGCGAAGGAGTCTTGCCAGAATGTTTGGTTACTTCTTCATTGTTCGACATATCTACGCACCATGCGGTGAGAACAAGTAACGAGCTTCATTTGTGTGATTTCTTTGGTCTATATTGTCTGTCCAGCCCATTGGTACTATTTAATCCAAGCTTGGATATAAAAAAGCCTTCTGTAAAGGGAATATTAAAGAAACCTGACTTGCCAAGTATTTTCTTGCGCCGTTTTCTTCATCGACCAGACATATGAGGCTGTAAACATCATGTCCGATTTCTATGAATGTTCGGGTAAAAACGCTTGAATTTCAAATGAACGATTTTCTGTGTTAAATAAAAACTGAGTGTTGTTGATACTGATTACACTTTAGAAAGGCATCTAAGGAAATTAAATAGCGACATTTCACGTTAATGAGCAGTGTAAATTTAGTTATCTGTAAATTCAGTCGAAACGCCATGTGTTAGCATGTATTCAACTCCAACCAATAAGCATATATCTGACGTTTGCATGCAAACGGGAAAGAAAGGGATGGGTGAAAGCAGACCTCTATAGGAGTCAACAAAATTAAAATACTATGAAAGCACATCCCTTGAGGATTCAAGACTGTTAAATCAAAACACATTTTTTCAATATTCAGGGAAAATGGCTCGTGAATGTTGGTCTCTTTAGATTTCAGGAAAATTGTGAATCTCACAGGATTGTGTGAACAGGGAAGGGAAACAGATGCATCAAATAATCGAAATCAAATAAAACTCCGAAAACTTGAAGTTTGATTAATCTATATAGACTTACACGCAAACTCTGCAAGGTACCTCCACACTGGTAATGGACTTCTTCAGTCTATCTATAAAGATGGAGGACACTACACAAGAACGAAAAGAGTTGAACTGTTCCCATGCATTTGCGCAAAGTAACGCATATCATTTCACTGCTGTTTTTTTAATGTAGTTGAAAAGACCTACACTTCTACTGTAATTTGATTCTGATCGTTTCCTTACAGAAACGAAACCTGAATTATTTTTTGAGGTCTTATTTCGTTCATCTAAAGAAAGATTTAAGATAAAAATTAATTAGACAACACCTGTAGATTTGATTGATTTTTTCAACCTAACTTTGCTGCTTAAATCATCTATTTTCTCTCACAAAACAATGTGAGAGAAAATAGCATTCTTCTAAGGCATTACGTCACGAACGAAGAGACGAATAAACTTAACCCATTCAGGGCTGGCAAGGCTTGTAATAGTACAAGCCTAAGTGATGATTGAAGAAGTTTGGAAACTCAATCACTATTTTCCAGCTGACAAGCTTTCTTTTTGAAAA
>JACJUY010008084.1:0-10511 GCA_014220935.1 Platorchestia sp. MABIK
AAACGCTAACTATTTATGACAAGCGGGGCAATGGTGGGAGTGCTTCACTTTCCTGGCGACCTTAATAACTTTGATCATGCATAAAATGTTCGTTTGTCTTTGCGAGCGAATCCGAAGCCTCAGCTACGGATCCGAGCGAAGTTGAGGCGGGCGCCTTTGCGGGCTGCTTCCTCAGATGAAGATTAAGCTTGGTCCGGAGCGCGTGCACACTATGTGCTCTGAACAATACCGGCCCCGCTTCTGGGATGTATAATCATTGACAGCCGGCTTTTTGTGGAGAATGTTCTTTTTTCTTTTATCCATTCTACTACTTGTCATTCTTTTTATCCATTGTTCTACTTGTCATGAATTGTTGTTATTGCAGTGTTTACTGACCCCGTTCAGGGTGTCAGGTAAAGACTATGTTTCCTGTGCCAGTTAGTTCTGGAAGTTTTCGCCGCTGAAGCAGGTTGGCGAGACACAGTATATTGAACAAAAACCCTGCGACTTTTACACCGTGCAGTACCAGCACAGCTACAACAAGTCCCTTAATCCTCATTGATGTTTGATCACCACTAAAACCCTACGCTCGAAAGGGAATTAACGACTTGCCCAGCAACTATGAGATACAGACCCATACTTGCCGAGTTCCAATAACTCCACGGAGCTGTCAATTGACTGCACAAGCGACACTAACAAACACGCCAAAGAGGGTAACGTGTGTGTCCACTACTCTGTGCATGACGCACACAGTGGCACCCAGCACCTACCTCCTTCACCGCTGCCATCTGGGCGCTGAAGTTCGAGCCGTCGCTGTGGTCGGCCAGCCCCCCACAGGAAGTGCTGCAGCAGCAACAGCAATCCGGGCACCCGTCCTGACACCCGTCATCCCCGCTGTCCTCGTCACTGCAATTGCCCATTGCTTCCATACTCTAGAGGCTCATCTACTCAAAACGCGCCTTTTTCTCTCTCTATAGCAGTCACTTGAGCACTGGCGCACCGAAAGCTTCCCTGAATTCTACTTAACCTGTTGTGGCCTGTTTTTCAACATTCCGTTTTTTGTACTGGTTTATAAAATTAAATGTGATTTCTCAAAAGTCACTCATTGTACGCACATGTACTGTTCCTGCAAGGGAAGTGTGTGAGTGGATGCATTTCATTGTTATCATTAAATTATGAAAAACACCGACTCACTATTAATAGTAAGCAACTTTTCCAACAATTATCTAGGGATCTTCCAATGAATAATGTAAAAAAATTGCTCATAAACTGGTGTTAGTCAGATATGTTAATTGTAGCCTCCCTACCCGTAATTAGATTATTAATTAGTTTAAGCCTCCCTATTCGTCACAAAGGCAATCCAAAGAGAGGAAGGCACCATGATTGATTGATTGATTGATTATAAGAAAGTTTTAGCCTTCCTTTGCCACAACAAAGATGTTCAAAGAGAGGAAGGATGAAGGCACTATTTAGTGTGGAGTTAAGGGAATGCGGAATCTGTTCAGAAAGGGCATAGAAACAGTGAGTTGAGAAAGAAGATTATGACACAAGATCAAAATCAAAGAAGAAAGTAGTTAAGTGGTGAAAAACAGAACAGGAGTGAACCAAAAAAAAAAAAGATGGTCCTTAACAAAACAAAAAACTGGTTCTAATTCAACAAAAAGAAGACCTACCTCTCTGCTCGGGCCCTCACACATTTTCCCCCTTGGAGAGCTAATTTCCATAGATACAATAGTTGTATCACCTGAGGGGGTCTAAAGGAAGAGGACATAGGTTTTGCGTGTAACTGTTCAAAATGCATTATCAAAGTAGCCAAGAGATTTCAAAAGTTTTAAATCTAAAGAAGTGAATTCAGTTAGTATAAAAAATATGCAGGTTAGCTGATACACTGCCCAGATCTATGAACAGAAACCCCACAAAAAACACAGTTAAAGCCTACTCAACTACTTAATTATAGCCATAAAAAGCCTTAGTAAGATTTGCTGCTGATTTAAAGAAGTTCCTGAGGATATCTATGAGGTAAAACTGAGGTATCAAAGATATTTCACCAATGACAGACAAGGCTACCACATCCCTGCACAAAAGATTTAAAATTTTCAGGCTTTTGTGGTGCGCTGAAAATGACCTTTGCATCTGCATGAAAGACAAAACTTCCCAATCAACTACGAAAGCAGGAAGAAGCGTGGCTAGTAATTTGAAAGGGCTTCACAGCCCCACACCAAAGCAGTACCAAATGTATAGCAATCATTTCCAGGTTAGCACTAGTTTGCTACACCTCATGAAATGGGAGGGAGTGGCAGGTCCCTTAGCGCCATCAGTGCTGGTTGCCCAATGGTGAGAGGAACATTAGAGCAATGGTTAGCAAAACACAAAGTTTTTTAACATTCATGAACTCAAAACGGGTTTCCTAACATGGTAATAGAGATATTGCGATGCATGACGAGAGTTGATGGCGAGTCAAATCTTCATGAACTTGATAATTAATGAAGTAGATTTGCATGCATGAATAGCAGAAAAAAATATTATTCAAAGTCAAATTGTAACAGAATAACAAAAAATACCTTCTTGGCTATCAACAAATAGAGTGACAATAATCTTTCATAACTATTAATATCTTTCAACCATTTTAATCAAAGAGCATGAAAAAAACGTCCGACGTGAATTTTATCTAAAAAATTAAGATAAATTGATCACAGGATCAAGACAATGCCAGACTCGACCACAGCACGTCACAAGCTCGAACCAGTGGCCAGTATTAACAGCTGTGGCCGAATAGCTTTCCATCCAACAACACTTTCAATTTCAGAGGAATTAGCCTGAAATAAATAAAATTCGTTACCAGCAAAGTTTTACAACAAAAATCATGTGATGCTTCGGCTTGCAAAACCATGACGCAATTAACATTAGTCATGGAAAAAACTACAGCCAATACAATACATACCTAAAATGAGGTATTTGATCTATGTGCAATTCAAATGACTACAAAATAATCAAAATATACAAACGCTAACATTTGCAAAATTCCTCTCAAATGACTACAAAATAATCAAAATATACAAATGCTAACATTTGCAAAATTCCTTTCATCAGAATCAATGTAATTCACTACAATTCAAGTGCTGATTACAAAAGCTGTCATTTCACTCAGTGTGCCCATCCTCTCTCAAACACTGGAGGGATAAACAATGCGGGCTGCAAGTGCAGTTCATGAGAAATGATTTGCTCCTCTTAGCAGCGAGATATTAAGATTATATATAATACAATACAAATCAAATAACACAAATTACAACTCTGCATAACTGCATCACAGGATCACAGCGGCAACTACAAGTTTTAGCCTAATTTCAGAAGACAGATTACACATTACCTTGTCTAACAACGAGGTAGAGCACAGTTGTCCATCACATACTAGAGAACTTAATTGCCTCATTATGGCCTTTCTGGACAACCACACCACGGCTTGAGCTGATCTCTACCTTTACTCATCACATCAATAACAAATGGGATGTAGATATTTTATGCTAATATTTAACTCAATTTCGCTGCAAAAGAAATAAATGCTGGTACATCTGAGTTCAAACACATTCTGAGAGAAACCAACACTTTCAAATACAATTACGATCCTTTTTAAAACTGTGTGCTCACTAACACACAGTTTATGGTACAGAAAATACAAAGTACTATAATTTCCCTAAAAGAAAATTTTGTGAAGACCAAGAATGTCCCCAGAATTTGAGCACTCATAACATGCCCTCTCATAGCGCTCCTTATGGAAGAAACACCGTTAGTGCTGTACAAATTTCAGTTGAACCTATTCCACCAACATTGAAGCAGTAATTCTTCGAAGTTCATTCTTCTGGGTCAACATTAATTTGAAGGCCGTCGTTTACCAAACAACACATTATGGTTGCCGTTGGTACTGACTGAAATATTTATTATTGGAGTCTTAGGGCAGCAGCAGGAGCCCACTTCTTCTTGCGCTGCACAGCAGGTAGTAAGTAGCGGAGGGAACTAGACACCTGCGAATCAAACTTGTTCCGTAGCCGCACGACGCTCTGCATCACTTCTGGCATCACAACGTGGCCCTTCAGGCACAACACTGAACCAACTCCACCTGAAACAACCACCATGTCACAATACAAAAACTGTTCTAACTCTTCAATAAAAGAAAATTTTGTTTTTCAATACCTAGAGATGCACATTAATGCATTATTAGTCCTGAACACAGAAACATAAACTAATTTCTTTTGCTCTTCAATATTTGCTTGAAAGACACTGCAGAACACAATATTTGTTTCAACCCAACCATTCAATAAAAGTAAAGTTACCATTACATTTTTCATCACACTTTACAATTGTATTTTACTATACAAAAAATAAAGGAATTTCTTATAAAACACTGCTGAGTTTGTTGCTTGATATGTCTGCTTGTCAGTTGTCCCTACAGCCAACAGTAAATTGGATACCTGAATGCTGCTTATGACTGCAAATTTCATTATTTCTATTGAATTGTAATTCATTGATGCTGATTGAAATTTATTTTGATTCCATGACATAAAATTAGAAGAATCATTGGGAGATTAGACACAATTAAAACTGTTTTTTTAAAAAGCTTTATGAATATTATATTACTTTTTAACTTTTTAGCCGCAATAGAAAAGAGAAGACAAAGGAGATATAGCAAATAAGAGAAGAGTGAGTGGGGATGAAGGATGAAAGTCCTAAAAGCCTATCTATAGCTGATGTAACAGTATTCCCTGAGGGTGCTAGTCCCCTATAGAAAATTATAGACAAACCTTACTAACTAAGGGCACCGTTCAGCTGAAAATCCAAAAAATCATCAATTTTTTATTTTTTAACCCATCTTCTAGAGATTGATTGATTGTTTATAGGAAAGTTTTAGCCTCCCTTTACAACAACAAAGATGCTGAAAGAAAGGAAGAATGAAGGCACCATTAAGTGTGGAGTTAAGGAAACGCAGAATCTAGGCACAAGGTGCACAAAAACAGTTAGCTTGAAAAGAAGTTCATGAAACAAGATAAAATTTGAAGAAGGAAGTAGCAGGTGCTGAAAAACAGGCCAGCAGAAAACCAACGAAAGATGGTTCGTTACCAAACAAAAAACTTATTCCATTTCAACAAAAAGAAGGCCTACCTAACGTTTAGCTTCAGGCCCACATCTCATGGAGAATTTTATCACAAATCTAATGATTTCATTGGTTTGTGTGTACGTCATTTGTTCGTCTACTAGAGTTGATGAAAGGTTTGGAAATAATAGAAAAAATGAGAAAATGTTTGGAAAAACGGCTGTCTTGAAAACTTGCAGTTTTTGTCATTTGAAGTTGATCTCCTCCCACACTTTTGAAAATGCAGGAATGGCAAATACAGAATGTTTTCTAACTACAGGATCCGGATAAATCTCAAACTTTTGATATAATGAAAGAATTTTTGAAAACAAAACAGTAGTAGAATCCTGAAATTTACATCTTTTATTGGGACAAATTTTTGGAGATGACATCGTTGATGTGGCATCCACTCGAATGCAAGCAATATTGGGTGCGTGTTTGCATGCCTCTCATTGCAGCACTGGTGAGGGGCCGATCAATCTTATTTCTGAGATGATGATGTCATCAAGGGGAACTTTGCAGGTTATACTCTCTCTTGAAACTTTGCTGGGCTAGGACAATGCTCCTTCCATCAGAGAAGTATACAGTTCTTTTGAAAGCTAATTGTTCCTTCATCCAGTTCATCATCTTGTTGGCAGTTTCAAAGCAGGATGAATTTTACTGTGTCCTTTGATTCTTATTTTGACTGTTTTACCATGAATACATAGGTACCAAACAGAAGATGTAAATCTCAGGATTCTACTGCCGTTTTGTTTTCAAAAATCTGTTCATTGTGAAAAAGTTATTCAAGATTTTTTCTGGTTCCCATGTTTAAAAAACACCCTGTATATTAATCGATAGGGCTTAAAAAAATCTAAAAATCAGTGGAATTTAATTTTTAAAATTTGCTCTAAGTTGGAAATTATACATAACATAAGATGAAAAAAGGAAAAAGTAGATTTTTCTTAAAAAAAATTCTTAAAATTTCATGAATCAAAATGTAAAAAACCAACTCCGTAACTAACATATTGCCGGTTCTATAACTTTAAAATTGTTAGAGATTTATTTTCTGAAATACCCATTTTTTCTGTTTCTTTTTTTAATCAATTTTCTACAAACATTAGAAAAAATCTGAAAAAAAAATTGTTGCATCATTTTACACTAATGGTGAAAATTTTAGAAAAATTTGTTGAAAAATAATGGGACTTTATTTTTTCAGCCGAACGGTCCCCTCTATACCTTCCGAGAGGCTATACTTGCACATCTACACGCATAACACATGTAATTTGTTTCAAGAAAGCACATCCCACTATAATTTTACTTACTACAGTCATACCTCACCTCACGAAAGAGAAAGACCCAACAAATGAATAATCTTAGTCATAAAATGCCTTTATGCAAAATCTTGGTCTCTGAATTCGAAAAATAATTCAAGTTAAGAAATGCGAAATCTCAAAAATTCAAATAATGCACGCTCAGCTTTGCAGCCACCCAAATCCCCTAGAGAAGCGTAAATACACTTGTAGCATCCTGTTTTTGTTTTGAAATTGGAGCGACAGAGTTGCTCTTCCATTGGCTATCTCCCAACATTCCACTAGCTTCCCATTGGCTAGGAAGAAGCTGCCTCTCCATGATACTACTGATGGTTTTAGGTCTCCGTGGCATGTAACGGCGGCCTTAGTGAGCCTTCAACCCTCGATCGTCACGGCGTTCTCACACGCGTAAAGGACAGAGTTACTGTTTTGCGAGTTTTTGAGTGGGCTTTGTGTAACTTTATTTTTTGCTATTCATCATGGGCAATAAGAATCTGATTACCGGTGAGTGAAAAGAAGCGGGCTCTGTTATCATTAGTTGAGGCAGAGTTGCCCAATCCTAAGGATAAATGATTTGCATGTCTAACTCATTTTAATGGTTTTATAAATAATTTTCTTTTACTTTCAACACATATTTCATTCTAAATCGGCATACTTTCATAATTTTTGAAGGGTTTAGGAGGTAGTATTAAGAGGCCTTGGAATGAATCAGGCCATTTACATGCAAAATGCAACTCTACTTCCAAAAAATCATACTACAAAACCACTTCTGAAACGAATTAAGTTCGTTAGATGAGGTATGAGTGTACTACTTTTTCTCATCATGGTCGTTTGAATCTAAGCACAGACAAGAACACAATTTGTAGCAGAAATTCTTACCCAAATAACTCGCCACAATCAACATGCGAGAAACTGGAGCTCCAAAACCTTTCTTCTTTATCCATAAGGAATTCATTTTTTTCCAGGCTTTGCCAGCAATGGAAACCAGTTCAGACCCTATAAGCCTGGCATCCGTGCTCTCAGTCTTGAACATGAGCACAGGCCCACACAAGCCCTCTAGTCTGGCTCCTACAGACATGCCCACTCTGTACACATTAGCAACGAGGCCCTCGATGCTTGTGTACGAAGGGTGAAGAACCTCTTCACGCAGGCGTGCATTGGAGATTTGCTGCAAACGTTTGATTACAAACTGAACTGGGTTGTTCTTTGGAGTAATCTTGAGAGTGTAACGAGGAGGGACAGACACAATGCTAGCGGTAGAAACAAGGAACTGGCGACTGTAGGAGCAGAAAGTGATGCCACAAAAAGGGGCACGGACCGGAGATGCATTTGTGGACACATTTCCCACTATTTTCCTTGGATTGATGTGACAATTGTAGTCAGGCACACCTTTTGAAGCAACAGCAAGAAATTTTTCAGCAGATGCTTTTTCATCAGAAATGAAAAGGAAGTCATCAACTGAGTGCATGCACACATCTTTGTGTCCAACAAACCGTTTCCAGTGGGTGCAGTACATGGACGAATAATAAATTTCACACAGAGTGGGTGACAGAAAACCGCCTTGAGCAATGCCTTTTGTAACAAGATATTTCCTAAACTTGCTGGCATAGATAACCTGGCTTGTAATGTACTTCTCTATTGCTTCTGCAGTACTTTGGACATCTACTAGGATTGGTGAATTCATCGAAAGCCAGTTTTGCTTTGGTCTTGCTCTTTCTAGAATGTTGCCTTTGGTGTCTTCCATGACGTAATGGCAAGGTTTTGTAAGGTGACCTTGGTTATCTGTGGCACGGTACACATTGAACTGCACAACACTAGGCAACTGTGCTACAAAATTTTTCAACACTCCCAGGAGAACATCATGTAGCACTGAACCATAAGCATCTGAAACATCAAGTTTGATAACATACAGAGGGGTAGGAGGTACTGCAAGGTTTTGTAGATATTCCACATAGTCACTCCATACATCAGCAATGGAAGTTTTATTTTGTGCAATCAAGCAGTTTCTACTGAAACTTTTAGCTAAACTTGAACTCAATAACTGCATTTTCAAGATATCAGATTTATCCCAATTGCTGGCTTTCACTGGATATAAGGGTCTCATGCCAGATAATTTTGGAACGAGACGCATTCTGGGATGCGCTACTGGCATCTGTACAGTTCCTAATTTTTCCGATTTTTTAGACGTAGGTTGGCGTTGCAAGGAGCCATGTTTCTGAAGCTTATTCAGGGTCACATCCATCATGTGATGCCAGACGTTTTTAGGGTAGTAAAGAATCAGCTGCCCAAAAGCATCACTCTCAGTGGCATAGAAAAAGGTACGGATCAAACTCAGCACCATTCTCTGTATGATCCAGACTAGGAGCTTAGCAACAACATATTGTTGATCTTGCATGCTTCCTAGTGACTTGGTCCATCTGTAAATGTGAGGTAAAGGAGTTTCATGAGAAGAAAGATATAAGAAGAGCAGGACAGGCTGTTTTGCAAACAAACTTGTAAGAAAATGTGAAACAAATCAGTTTCAGAGTAGGACTTTGAAACTTTAATGAGTAAACTGATATACAGTGGTACCTCGGTACTCGACCGCCTCTATACTCGACCAAATCGGTGCTCGACCAAAAAAATCGAGTAGAAAATGCGTCGGACCTCGAACAGATTTTCGGTACTCGACTAGCCAAGTCGATCCGAACGCGCAGGGTAAGCGTCAGTTCGACTTGGACCTCCAGCGGAGTAAGACGTACGAAGTTCTTTCGAGTATTTCTTTCCTGATTTAAACTTTTTTGTGTTGCTCTAGCCCTTAATAATGGGTCTAAAGAAAGACAGTGATAAGGAGAAGGCAAAGAGGAAAACAGTGAGTACCACTATTGAACTGAAGAAGAAAATAATAGCAAAATATGAAAGTGGTGTACGAGTGTCGAACCTCGCGTTGCAGTACGAAACGGCAAAGTCAACCATTTCAACTATCTTGAAGCATAAGGAAGTGTTAAAGAAAGCTGATGTTGCAATGATACATTGTTGTTGCTTCATTGTTGTTTAGATACACGTTCTTATAATATTTTAGGTATTTTTCTTAATGGTAAGAACGGATTAAAATACTTTCCATTGTTTCTTATAGGAAAATTGGTTTCGGTGTTCGAACAAATCTCTGCTCGACCACCACCTCAGAACGGATTATTGTCGAGTACTGAGGTACCACTGTACTGTTGACAATAGTAAATTTTGAGGCACAATATACTGTTTATTTTAAAATCACTGTCAGATTAGATATATTAGCTTAATTTTCTAAAAACAAACAGCACAGTACTTTGCTACAGCATTGAAATAATCCCACACAAGAGAATCAATTAAGAAACTCATCACCCATCTGAGGCTAAAATCTACAGTTACATATTTCCAAACAAAAAATACATGATACTCACTTGAAATCAATGATTTTCATTTTTGACATAAGAGAGCCAAGGTAGAAGTCATCTTGGAGGCCACAGGCAAGGAGAGTCTTCACTGATGCGTAAAAATTCCTTCGATTACAACTAGACCCAAAAAGAGATAATGGGACAAACTTGTGTATGAAAACACGCATGAAAGCCAACAGATGTTTGATATTGGTAGGAGGAGTCATGATAATTGAAGTTGGGTTTTTATAGTTGAGTTGAGCAGAACTTACGCAAGTGTTTGCACTGTTAGAAGTAGGTACGTTAGAACTAAGACTTTTCTGTCCACTGGTATGTTGTGAAGATGCTCGAGTATAGTAAGACATCTCATTTTGAACTACTTTTTTCTCAAGTTCAGCAGAATAACATACATGTGAAGTACACTCATGAGTACAATAACTTTTATGATGTAGTGCATGAGAGCTTGCATTACCAGCACTTGATTTGGAAACTACATATCTTTGATCATCAATTTTCCTTTTCTTAACAATTCTTTCATCACCAGCACCTACTGCAGCACCACCAGCACCTACTGCAGCACCACCAGCACCTACTGCAGCACCACCACCACCTACTACAGCACCACCAGCACCTACTGCAGCAGCACCAGCACCTACTGCAGCAGCACCAGCACCTACTGCAGCAGCACCAGCACCTACTGCAGCAGCAGCAGCACCAGCACCT
>JACJUY010008084.1:14984-39941 GCA_014220935.1 Platorchestia sp. MABIK
AGTTTCATTTATTGCTTCATTCCATTTTTCAGTGTCCATATTTCATTGACCAAATCATTATTGTCCATTACATTTCTATTTGTATCTTTTTTTCCAATAGCAATCTATCAAGTAGAAGAGTTTAATTTTCCTAAACTAGTTGCCATTTAATAACAAGCAGATAACAAGTTTATCTCACCTGTGGAGACAAACGGCAACAAGGTACATCCTGTGAAAAAATGAGACTCGTACGTTCACTTCTTCGCCCGCTACGAGAGTTTGAAGAATGGGAGGGGAGGGGTACGTGGTATTTTATCATGTTACACCTCCCCCTTGGCACTTTCTTCAGGGCACGACGTTGCTATGTCATCATCTATGTCTATATATTACTGCATCAATTTCAGGGGTCTAACCTGAACCAAAAATTGTTAACTTTTTTAATATGTTTATTTCCATCTCTTTGTTTCGCCTATACTGACAACCCCGGATGTTTGGGTTTCAAAAGGCTTCTCCTCCTACAGTTTTTTAGCTACAGTGATGATTTTGGTATCATTGGATGCGATAAGACAAAAGCTTTCCAAAAACTTGAAATGGTTTTGCAAAATTAATTTTGTTCAAAAGCTATGATGTCATAAATCCGTATTTTTTTATAAGAGTTTCCTCATGATTTTTTCCATTTTTTTTATTAAAAATGGAAATTTGGGAAAAAGCATTTCAAGTTTTTGGAACGTCAACGTCTCTCCACATCCAATGATACCAAAATTATCATCACAACTTACAAAAATTCCACCAGCCGGAGCCAATGGTAACCCAACCCAACCGAAGCATGACCAACCCAACCGAAGCATGACCAACCCAACCAAAGTGTGACCAACCTAGGCTAACTGAAGCGTGACCAACCTAACGTAACCGAAGCGTGACCAACCTAACCCAACCGAAGCGAGACCAACCTAACCCAACCGAAGCGTGACCAACCTAACCCAACCAAAGCGTGACCAATCTAACCCAACCGAAGAGTGACCAACCTAACCTAACCATGACCAACCCAATCTAATCAAAGCATGACCAACCCAACCTAACCAAAGCGTGACCAACCCAAATTGTCAGAAGTGACAAAAATTTTTGACCAGACCATGGCGTTGACCAGTCGCCGGTCCTATTTAACTATTCCTTGTTTTAACCTAAAGCGACATCTATTGAATCAGACGTGAAACTGAAGCGGGCCTTAATCGGACCTGAAGCCTTTTCAATGTTAACTAAGATACTACTAAGAATTCCAACAAAACTCTCCGACTATTTAGCAACTCTTTGCGCATCTAATGATACCAAAATCTTTGTTCTACAACTAAAAATTTCTGAGAAGAAGTGGCTTGAATATTGACATTTGCATTGTTCAAAAAATGCACTTTAGTAATGAACAGGTCTTTTCATTTGCAAGCTATATTTCTACAAGAAATCATCGCAGTTGACGTTATGAAAGCTATTCTGAAATTTTGACTTGACTTTGGCTATATTTCATCAAAGTATTTTGTGGTTCCTTGAAGAAACCGGTACCACAAGTGGTACCAGGGGCCAGGTACCAAGCAAGACGTGCGTGAGGCTCAGGAGTAATGCATCGCTTAGGTGCACCTGTGGTGCACTTCAATTCTAACTTAACTTAGCAAACATAGTACTAGCTACTCTGAGCGTGACATGCAGATTCAGCTAGTTGTTTGACATTGTAATTGCTTTGGCATTCTTGTCACACTGAGCTTCTCCACGGCCAGCAGTCTTATTTATGTCTACAGAACAGGAGGGAGGGGGGAAGGGGGAGGTCCATAAGCACTTAACATTGGCAAATCATAAGAGTTCTTGAACAGCTGAATGGCAAATACATATATCTTTGGAAATAAACAGTCGGTGAGCAATCTCTAAGTGAAATGATATAGTATATAAGCGCTGACACGTCGTGCAACCCTTCCTGCCGCTCTTTCTCTCCCCTGTTTACTTGCCTTGGTGCTTCAGATGCTTCCAAATTTTATACTGCATGTTAACTGTGCATTGCTCTGCCAAATTCAGCAATAAAAAAAAAAAAATTTGCCTAATTTTGGACTTCCGACTAGACGGTCCCCTTAACATGCTCCCCACGTATTGGGTCACATGTGTGCCAATAGGTAAACTGCCCATTTACGTACTGGTATAAATGCAGGACATTTTATCTGTTTTGCAACATTTTTTCAAATTGTTATCATGCAAGATGAAATATTATGCTATTGAATTTCTTATATTTGTTTAAATTTAAACAATTAAAACAAGAACAATTAAAATTAATTCAAGCTGGAAAAATTATTTCCCTATTCTGCAATTTCCCTATCTTTATTCTAATTTTCCAACCGTTAACAGCAGCAGAAATGCTGGAACATGTTATGAACAATTTTCTTTTATTTGTCTTCATTTAATTTCATACATGTTTTTGGAACACAACTGGCAAACCATATATCAGGATTATAATATTAGATTAATGTTCAATAGAATATAATTTAATACTGCATAAACTTTCATTAAAACCCATCAAATTTCATAATTAAAATAGCGCAATATCATAATTAGAATTCATATCTGGGCTAATTCAAAAAAATATACTGGACTTCTACAAGCAATTGAAAGAGCTTGTAGAATAAATGTTTACAAACACAGGCTTATATTCAACCACAATTTTCAGGTCACCTTCATATTTTGAATAAGTCATATCAAGAATTTGAAGTTATACAGAGTTGATAAAGCTCACAGGGATCCTGGAAAACATTTTTCCTCCCCATTTATGCCTTAACTTTACCTCACATTAGGAACAGCTCGCCAACATCAGCAAAATAAAGACGAGCCCCTCGAGAGTAAACTAGAAGTATTTTATAATAGAAATTTGAAAAGAAATAAAAAAATTTTCGGAGTAATATACTCGTGCCTTTGATCTGCACGGTCGCTGTCGGGATAACCTTCTTCTTCAAGGTGAGGGATAAGCTTCAATCCCTCTTAAAGTTACTGGTCTTGCAAAGAAAACCGTTGGACCTGGGAGCTTATTTTTGGAGCTCTTCATNGTGCTTAGAATTTTTCTCCTATACCCAACAGAGAAAATCGCCACCAGCGCCGAGACTCGAACCCGGGTCTCCCCGCATGGAGTCAGGTCCGCTACACACACGGCTATGACAAGCACAGAGAATTAGTTGTCCGCAATGAGCACCCAACGAAGTCAGTGACAGGGCAAAATGATGTAGGCAGGCATTCACACCGCGTAATCTCAGCTTGAAGGCTTTCAAATTCATGGAGGTTGAGCGTGAGGAAGGTGACTACAAGGAGATAGAAGCTTGGTCGGTACGAGTGCTACCTACTTGCTTATTATCATTAAGAATCACTCAGCCTCATCGGCAGCAGTGTATCCAGATTTCAGCATCAATTACGAAAACGAATACTTTGTTGGAAAAAAACATATTCCTGTTCAAAGTGTAGTATATTTTAACGTTGCACCATCGAGTTAGATTTTGGGGGTTTAAGAAGGGAGGTGAGGATTTGGTCTTTAGGTTCCAGTCGACCAGCTACAATCTAGTTCTGGCACACACTCATCAACTGAACGGCCCCAGGTAGGTTGTAGTAAGATAGGAGTCTTGGGGTTTAAGATTTTTACTTGGCAGTACGAGTTGACAACAGGTTACTGAAACCCAGACAATCTTGTAGGGAACATGGGAAAGCAGAAGTTCTATTCGATGCTTCGTTGAGTGAGTGAGTCAATGGGACCATGCTCAGTAAACTCGGAACAAAATGGGGAGAGTGTTACCAGATGGGCTTCAGAATTTCGATGCATGATGCATTTAGAAATAATTGTATTTATCGTATAAATTCATCGTAAATTGATCGCTCGCCGTGGCACAGTGGTTAAGGGCATCGCCCTTGCATGTAGGAGTCGAGGGTTTGTATCCCGGCGCTGGCGCGGCGATTTTCCCCGTTGGGTATAAGGGAAAGCTCAAGCACAATACCCCACTCAACCCAGATGTCGGAAATGGGTACCGGCTTTACGGGGGAACAGTCATGGTGTCCTATATATAGTGTTAGTTAGAAGGCATTTGAAAAACCATTGCTCAAGATCATATGTATCAGGCTTGATTGGAAATAAAGCATCCTAAGATGCCGATATTTGTTTTATAAATAAAATGAATTTTAGGTCATAAACAATACTTTAAATTTAAGACAAAATTCATGGTAATTATTTTAGAATTTTACCGAATACCACATGCAGGTTCCTGAACCCAAAGTGGACCTTCATCCATCAAATGGGAGTCTGAGTCATGCTGCACACATGCTGCCCCTTCTACCGCACCAAAAAATTCAGTACCGCAGTTTATGAGAACGCAAAGTGCTGATTTTAAATAAGAATGAGTTACTCAATTTAGTAAGGTTAAAATTGTACCACTGATTTACAGCAATTAGATGTAAACTGTACTTTCAAACAGGGTTTTGCAAATGTTCTTTTATAAAGGCACTTATAAATAACTAGTGGAAATATAACAATAGGTATTATAGTACCAATGCCTGTGAATGAGAATACTGAGGGGAAATAGTAGAAAGGTTCCCTTAAGTTTGCATTAAAGTTAGAAAGAAAAACCAGCTAATAAACTCAAAACAGTCTTGTGACAAATGAAAAAGAGAGCGCTGAGAGATTGAAAAGATACACATTGAAGGATATAGCCTTCACTATCATTGGTAGTGAAGTAGGTATATAAAACTGTATAATTAGGCACCTCATAATAAAGGACTGACTGAGAGTGATTTGTAAAAACTGCTTTATTCCAGTCAATTGAGCATGATACATATCATCTTGTACTTTGGTTTTTCAAATGTCTTATAACTGACGTCAGGACGCAATGACAGTTACCACCGAGGAAGTCGGTACCCATTTCCGATACCTGGGTAGAGTGGGGAATTGTGCTTATCCCAACAGAGAGAAATTGCCACGCTGCGCAAGGATTCGAGCTGCCGACACCTTCTCGTGAAGGACACGTTCTTAACCACTCGGCCACAATGACTAAGTCAATTCACAGCCGTTATTTAGAAAATATAGCCGTCAATTCAGAAATACTACAATGAAAGAGAAGATGTCGCTTCTACATGCAAGTTATATTTCTGACATGAAGGAAGACATGTTTCTTTCATTGCTGTGTAAGTCCCTTAGCATGCACGAGATTAGAAGCATTGGGCTCAGGAAACTTCCCTGGGGTCTGTACTCGGACCCTGTAATCTGAGATAACTTTTCCGTGTCACGGGAAGTTTCCTGAGCCCAATGCTTCTAATCTCGTGCATGCTAAGGGACTTACACAGCAATGAAAGATACATGTCTTCCTTCATGTCTGAAATATAACTTGCATGTAGAAGCGACATCTTCTCTTTCATTGTAGTATTTCTGAATTGACGGCAATATTTTCTAAATGACGGCTGTGAATTGACTTAGTCATTGTGGCCGAGTGGTTAAGAACGTGTCCTTCACGAGAAGGTGTCGGCAGCTCGAATCCCTGCGCCGCGTGGTAATTTCTCTCCGTTGGGATAAGCACAATTCCCCACTCTACCCAGGTATCGGAAATGGGTACCGACTTCCTCGGTGGTAACTGTCATTGCGTCCTGATGTCAGTTATAAGACATTTGAAAAACCAAAGTACAAGATGATATGTATCAGGCTCAATTGACTGGAATAAAGCAGTTTTTACATATCACTCTCAGTCAGTCCTTTTTATGAGGTGCCTAATTATACAATTTTATATACCTTCTTCACTACCAATGATAGTGAAGGCTATATCCCTCAATGTGTATTTTTTCAATCTCTCAGCGTTCTCTTTTTCTTTTGTCACAAGACTGTTTTGAGTTTTTTAGCTTGTTTTTCTTTCTAACTTTAAAGCAAACTTAAGCGAACCTTTCTACTATTTCTCCTCAGTATTCTCATTCACAGGCATGGATACTATAATACCTATTGTTATATTTCCACTAGTTATTTATAAGTGCCTTTATAATAGAAAATTTGCAAAACCCTGTTTGAAAGTACAGTTTACATCTAATTGCTGTAAATCAGTAGTACAATTTTAACCTTACTAAATTGAGTAATTCATTCTTATTTAAAATCAGCACTCTGCATTCTCATAAACTGCGGTACTGAATTTTTTGGTGCGGTAGAATGGGCAGCATGTGTGCAGCATGACTCAGACTCCCATTTGATGGATGAAGGTCCACTTTGGGTTCAGGAACCTGCATGTGGTATTCGGTAAAATTCTATAATAATTACCATGAATTTTGTCTTAAATTTAAAGTATTGTTTATGACTTAAAATTCATTTTATTTATAAAACAAATATCGGCATCTTAGGATGCTTTATTTCCAATCAAGCCTGATACATATGATCTTGAGCATTGGTTTTTCAAATGCCTTCTAACTAACACTATATATAGGACACCATGACTGTTCCCCCGTAAAGCCGGTACCCATTTCCGACACCTAGGTTGAGTGGGGTATTGTGCTTGAGCTTTCCCTTATACCCAACAGGGAAAATCGCCGCGCCAGCGCCGGGATACAAACCCTCGACTCCTACATGCAAGGGCGATGCCCTTAACCACTGTGCCACGGCGAGCGATCAATTTACGATAAATTTATACGATATATACAATTATTTCTAAATGCATCATGCATCGAAATTCTGAAGCCCATCTGGTAACACTCTCCCCATTTTGTTCCGAGTTTACTGAGCATGGTCCCATTGACTCACTGACTCACCGAAGCATCGAATAGAACTTCAGCTTTCTCATGTTCCCTACAAGATTGTCTGGGTTTCAGTAACCTGTTGTCAACTCGTACTGCCAAGTAAAAATCTTAAACCCCAAGACTCCTATCTTACTACAACCTACCTGGGGCCGTTCAGTTGATGAGTGTGTGCCAGAACTATATTGTAGCTGGTCGACTGGAACCTAAAGACCAAATCCTCACCTCCCTTCTTAAACCCCCAAAATCTAACTCGATGGTGCAACGTTAAAATATACTACACTTTGAACAAGAATTTGTTTTTTCCAACAAAGTATTCGTTTTCGTAATTGATGCTGAAACCTGGATACACTGCTGCCGATGAGGCTGAGTGATTCTTAATGATAATAAGCAAGTAGCTAGCACTCGTACCGACCAAGCTTCTATCTCCTTGTTGTCACCTTCCTCACGCTCAACCTCCATGAATTTGAAAGCCTTCAAGCTGAGATTTCGCGGTGTGAATGCCTGCCTACATCATTTTGCCCTGTCACAGACTTCGTTGGGTGCTCATTGCGGATAACTAATTCTCTTCAATAGTGTCGAAATTCAAGCCGTTGCTCGAACGCTGAGGTCCTTTCGGACTTAGTAAGGCAGATTTGAAGGCCTTCCGCAATAAATTTCTTGGGCTGTGGAAATCTTAATCAGCCTAAAAATTAATAACGCCGGTAATTTACGACTAAGAGGAGCAATGGCGGGGGTTCCTCACATCTTCGGCGAAAAACGTATATGCAAACACTAAAACGTTCGTCTGCTCTTCTTGTTACGAGTCCCAAGCCATAGCAACGGATTCGGGCAAGCTAACGAGCGTGTCTGCCAGAGTCACGCACGTCTCGCTTGGTACCTGGCCCCTGGTACCACTTGTGGTACCGGTTTCTTCAAGGAACCACAACATACATTGATGAAAGATAGCCAAAGTAAAGTCAAAATTTCAGAATAGCTTTCATAACGTCAACTGCGATGATTTCTTGTAGAAATATAGCTTGCAAATGAAAAGACCTGTTGTTCATTACTAAAGTGCATTTTTTGAACAATGCAAATGTCAAGATTCAAGCCACTTCTTCTCAGAAATTTTTGGTTGTAGAACAATGATTTTGGTTTCATTAGATGCGCAAAGAGTTGCTAAATAGTCGGAGGGTTTTGTTGGAATTCTTAGTAGTATCTTAGTTAACATAGAAAAGGCTTCAGGTCCGATTAAGGCCCGCTTCAGTTTCACGTCTGATTCAATAGATGGGGCTTTAGGTTAAAACACGGAATAGTCAAATAGGACCGGCGACTGGTCAACGCCATGGTCTGGTCAAAATTTTTTGTTACTTCTGACAATTTGGGTTGGTCACGCTTTGGTTAGGTTGGGCTGGTCATGCTTTGGTTAGATTGGGTTGGTCATGGTTAGGTTGGGTTGGTCACGCTTCGGTTAGGTTAGGTTGGTCACTCTTCGGTTTGGTTAGATTGGTCACGCTTCGGTTGGGTTAGGTTGGTCACGCTTCGGTTGGGTTAGGTTGGTCACGCTTCGGTTGGGTTAGGTTGGTTACGCTTCAGTTAGGCTAGGTTGGTCACACTTTGGTTGGGTTGGTCATGCTTCGGTTGGGTTGGTCATGCTTCGGTTGGGTTGGGTTACCATTGGCTCCGGCTGGTGGAATTTTTGTAAGTTGGGATGATAATTTTAAAATCATTGGATGTGGAGAGACGTTGACATTCCAAAAACTTGAAATGATTTTTCTCAAATTTCCATTTTTAATAAAAAAATGGAAAAAATCATGAGGAAACTCTTATCAAAAAAATACGGATTTATGACGTCATAGCTTATGAACAAAATTAATTTTGCAAAACCATTTCAAGTTTTTGGAAAGCTTTTGTCTTATCGCATTCAATGATACCAAAATCATCACTGTAGCTAAAAAACTGTAGGAGGAGAAGCATTTTGAAACCCGAACATCCGGGGTTTTCAGTATAGGCGAAACAAAGAAACGGAAATAAACATATTAAGAAAGTTGACAATTTTTGGTTTAGGTTAGACCCCTGAAATTAATGCAGTAATATATAGACATAGATGATGACATAGCAACGTCGTGCCCTGAAGAAAGTGCCAAGGGGGAGGTGTAACATGATAAAATACCACTTACCCCTCCCCTCCCATTCTTCAAACTCCCGTAGCGGGCGAACAAGTGAACGTACGAGTCTCATTTTTTCACAGGATGTACCTTGTTGCCGTTTGTCTCCACAGGTGAGATAAACTTGTTATCTGCTTGTTTTTATATGGCAACTAGTTTAGGAAAATAAAACTCTTCTACTTGATAGATTGCTATTGGAAAAAAAGAAACAAATGGAAATGTAATGGACAATAATGATTTGGTCAATGAAATATGGACACTGAAAAATGGAATGAAGCAATAAATGAAACTAAATTATTGAAGTACAAATGGAACTAAATTTATGGAGCAAATCAAAGGAGCAATAAATGGAACTAAAAATGGACCAATAAATGGAGCATGGACAGGTGGGATGGAGACATAGTAGAAAATAAACCAAAACCTTAATTTAATTACCTGTCAATAGTAGTGACCAAGAGACCAGTGGAGGGAATGTGAGGAGATTGGGATGCAACATGCAAACATCTTATTAGCAATACAGTATAATACATGCAAAAAGATATTTACAGAAATAATATGAAAGTATGGTATTAAAAAAAAGACATGCATAACTCGAAGAAATGTATTACACTATTCAACTAGATGAATGAGAACATAAAATAAAAAAATTCTATTACTCAGCATAAAGAACGTAAAATAATAAATCCACTAATAGAAATCAAACAGCAAAGAAACAGTTACTGAATTTTAACAAAATAAATTATAACAGAACAAGCAAGTTACAAAATTTAGTACAATTACTCACGTATCCTTAAGAAGGATAACTCATTAACTCACCTACCAGTGCAACTGGAGCATCACTTTTACTTAGAATTTCCTTAGGATCTTTACTAACATTTTATGGTAGTTTTATGGTAATTTATTACCAACTGAAAGAGTGATAATGTACAATTATGCTATAATCAAAAAGAAAATAGCAATAAAGATTATTCATGTAAAAAGAGGCATGAAGGCTGTGCTACAAAAAGTAATGACACAACCCCCGGTTACAACCTGACCTCTTACACTTCCTATGGCAGCTACAATCCCTATTTCTCAAATGGTCTCAAAATCCTGGATTCCTATGGAGGACGCTGTATTTAAGGGCATGAATGGACATGCAAGATGGAAAAACTTCTTCCATTGTAATCTCAATTTTTAATTAGATGATCAACATATGGTGGAAAATAACCACTGTTTTTTACATACTTGTCAAGATAATTGTTGCTCTATGTTGACTTACTGGGCTAAGCACTTGTTAACACGTTTCCTGCGATGTGACCCGCCTGTGGGCCATGCAAAACTTCTTGGTGTTGTGATGTGACCCACCCGTGGGTCACTGAGGTAAAAATTATGTTCCATTTAATGAGCCCAAATTTTCAAGCTTTCTCTATCCTAATGTTGTTTGAGTGTTATATTCATGCTAAGAAAATGTTAAATAATACACAATATGAATGAAGTTTAAGTTTACTGATTTAAAGTGCATACACTTTTGTCAGAATTGAACAAATGAAAAAAGTCAAATTTGTAGAGACTGATTTTTGATCAATACAGCTGAATATTGGGAAGTGGAACTAATCCCATGTATATTACAAGGCAAATTAACTTATCAATTTCTACTTTGCGATTGTGGACTGGTTTGGCACCACTCTGAGTTAATATCGACAACAGGATATCTTCCTTACAAGCAGCGTGAACTGTCTAAACTCTGATTGAATAATAGAAGCGAAATAGAGAAGTCTATGAAGCGGAAACTTGCCAAATGAGCAGCAGTGCGTTCTTTCAGTAGATCGAAACTCAGAGACTCCTTGAGTCAACGCTGAGTGTGCTTCTTGAGCAAGTACTGTGTGTAACGTAATTAGACGTATGCTGTGTTCTTGTTTGCTCTTTAGGGTTAATTTGTTAGAGTTTATTTTGAATAAACATTGAAATGATGGTGTTAATTATTCTGTTCAGCTCCTTTTTAATTCTACAGTCTCGTTGGCTCTTCACTCTGACACTAGTGTCTTTCGCGTCTCATCGATAACTGTAAGCTGCAATACACACTGAAAAAGTGGTTACGAATTTTTTTGCTCATTTCCCTTCATTACTGAGTTTTTGATCCAATGTTTTTGTTGTGTGTGCGTGTGCAATGTGATTGCTTGTACGCTAGTACGTATTATGTACATACACACTACAGTAGTGTAAAATTGCTGAACCAGCGACTTTCATTTTCGCCATAAATACCGTTTTTTTCAATTAACTATCAACTTATCACTTTACCTAAAACATTACTCCATTATTTATATATTGTCAAGTATTTATATAGGAAATAAGAGAAATTTGTTGTGTGATTTAAAGCATGTTCTTTGAGGCAGTTACTATTATGATTAGTTCACACGAAAAGATAGTTCCGACTTTTTAATTTCTGCCAGGTCGGGCTTTTAGTTCTGCATGCATAATTAACCACTTCCAATTCATACACTGTCAACATTATTCCCTGATATCCCAGATTCCAAAGCTCATACATATGTCGGTGTACGTGGAGACCGTCAGAAGCGTTTCACCCCACCGTGTCCGTCTTTATATTTCTTTTATAACACTCATTTATATGGGAATAAAATATCATGTTTTCTCTCAACCTCTTGTGCAAAATATTGGCATGGGCTGTTTGACACCCTCATTTGTTTATCAACTATGAGCCTTTACATTTAAAAATCAAATATTATTGATCTTATGTATTAACTTCATTGGACATTACCTGTTTTCTCGTTCTTCATGTCGTATCATGTTGTTGCTAGCCTCGTGTGACAATTTCTCGTTTCTGACTCACGTGAGTATATTACGACAGCATTATTTAGGCAGTCAGTTTCACGAATTGTTCAACTGCTTAGTAAAATATTTTGGCTAGCATTATGCAACAATCGTTTTCATGTTTTTGACTCCTATGAACTCTTTTTTTTGCCAGCATTATTTTTGTAAAAAACGTCATAAATTTGCAGTGTGGCAAAACATTTTCCCCAAGAAAATTAAGTGGGACACTAATTGATACATAAGAATCAAAAGATAGTTCCTAATATCAACCTCTTAGTCTTAGACGCAGAGTTATTTAAATTCACTCGTTTTACATTCAACATTAATACCTAATATAGCAAGATCCTAACCTCGTATTTCAACATAAGTGCTGACTAACAAGAGCGTTTTTCATCAATGTGTCATTGTTAACGTAACAAAGGGAATGCATTTTTTTCATGTTTGTCTCTTAATCATTTGTTTCGACAACTGACATGGTTATTACGTTGCATGTGTGTGTTAATCAACTTAAGATCTTCATGTGCAGACATTTTAAAAACTAATGATGTTTTTTATATCTTCTTGCTTGGAAATGAGTTATTTTTCTTTTTATTTTCTAATTATAAAATGCAGGGTTCAACGTTTACATTTTTGTAATTGAGATGGTTTAAACTGCTTATCTGTGTTGTACGAAAGATTAGGTCAAACGAAATTCGTCGGCTTTTTTCACTCCTTTCACTCCTTTTTTCACTCCTTTCAGTCCTGAACCATGGACTCATCCAGCTCTATTCTTCTCGCTGAGATACCTGGTCAATCGTTAGAAAACTAGAATTCTTTCGTTTATTCCATGCTCAATTTATTTAATTCAGTCTAGGTTGCTTGTGCTAGAGGCTGCCTCTCAACTCTCGTCCAGGATTCTTTGTAACTGAGAGCCTGCACTGCTTCAAGGCAGTGATCCGTTTTGAGAATTCGACTTTTTAACGAAGACCTCACTGGCGGCCGCCGAGCTGGGAGTCTCTCTTCGGCGTTCTCTTAATCCACGAGTTGTTCTTTCGGTTTCTCTCATCGTCTGGTTGGTGACGACAAACTGCCAATGAGTCTGAGAGACTCTCCTGCAACGCCGATAGCAGTGAGTAGCCATGGACGCAGAAGCTAGGGCTGAATGGTTCCTCCGCTCTCTTGTTATATTTTCATGGACAAATGTGGATAAGTTAGGTTGAGGGATATTCTTGGTGCAAAATATCAGCAATCTCTGCCGTTTACCTTTCTCTTCTCAAACCCTTAGTTGCCAGAGAAAACCACTCCCAAATCTGTTGGCTTTGAGCTTTGAAACAGATCTGAGCAGTCTTAACAATAGTAAGGTGGTTCTAGGTGTTCTCACACAGTTCCTCTGATACAAGCTTTTATAAACGGTCGATCTATGGAAATAGCACAAAGGAACAGAGAGAACACATTGACCATGGAAGCAGAGGGCCCAGCTGTTTGCCGTTAAGCAGGTTGGAAGTTCTAATTTTTTGGAGTTTGTGTTTTGTTTTCTTGTTTCGATCCTCCCCCACGTAAGACATCATTGTAATCAGATAAAAAAAACCTTTGTATTTCGTAGATGCATACCTAAATTGTTCCGCAAAGTAAATGTGCATTTTGCTTCTGAGCGGTCTTCCATCTACACACAACTATAGATAATCTTGCTGGTAGGAGTCTTTCGTTTTTGGAATAATTTAAGAGTACCATGTGTTTAATTACTTGTCCAAACAGACGTTGATAGAAACCTTTGTGGTGCAGGAGGTGGCGTGGAACTTCAGTACATATTTGATATTTGAGAAGGTTAACTATTATAAGGTATTTTCAAAATGCATCAAGATCAACACGCAGTCCTTTCATCGAAAATTTCAATTTATTTGGCAGACTGTTGGGCCAAACCTCACTTGAGGCTGCTACCACAAAACAAGCATTTATAAACATATTTATTCATTGACTTTTTATTCATTAAATAGTGTTGTACTCCCGTTAATGTTCACCACTCCACCAGGTAACATGAATTAAGTGTGTGCAAGCTCGAGAGGTTTCAGCAATACTGTGAATTGCAACTTTCATCATGCTAGCTATAACATCTACGAGTATGATCTCATTTTCGTCCGCTAAGAGATGATCCACCAAGATGATGAAATGATGGTAGCAGAAAAGAAGCAGAGTTTTTACAAGAACATTTTCTATTTATTCATTATATAGTGCTGAGCCCAATAACAGCATTGACTTCCAGACATAGCCAGCAACGATTAACTATCGTTTCCATCGTTTTTCAAATGGAAGCAGAGGGACGAGTGTTAGTCATATTTAAGAAACAAAACAAAAGTCGAAGCAGCAACGAGGTCCTGCATATCGATTAATTTCGTGTTGAGGTTAGGAGGGCTTCTCAAAGCTCTGGCTGTTGATGAGAGTTTTTCTTTTAGCGTTTGTCAGGGACATTTATTTTAGCTGTTAGGGTTGCAAATATGTGCAATTGTAATGTTTTAGCTTCTTAAATGTGTAAGTAAATCTATATTCGGAATAATGAGCTCTTTTAGGTTTAAATTATTTGTATTGTAATTGTAATTTAGCGTTTCGTGATGAAGTATTCAAAGGTCTCCGTCTTGCGGTCTCCAATTTGGCTAACGTGGGGAAAACTTACAAATGTTGGCAAATATTGATCTGGGACCGAAGTTTTGAGAAACACATAATGCTTGGCTTCTGTGAGCATGATTTTTAAAATAATTTTCAGTTGGAACTATTGCTGTCAATTGGTTCCACTGTACGTTACGGGAAATGTAGGTCTTTTAAGGCGCATCAAGTAACCATAGTGCTTAAAATTCAACTTGGCTATGTAACGTGAAACGTGACTCTAATTGCTCAATTGTGATTTGAAAATAGCCTAACCGCAGTTAACGTATCCCCAAGTCCACTTAGGAGAACTTACGCTGGGAGTTGTTCCACTACGTCTACGCAAATTGCTTAAATTCTAGCCCCTGGAGTCTGGGATAAAGAAAAATTGCAATCTTTTTATGTTATGCAACCTTCTTCACTTTTTCCTTTTGGTTATGAAGCAGGAAAACTAACAATTCAGTGATGCCTGTCACCAATGTATAGATTTTGAGACACGGTTGATTCCTTACATTTATGACAGTCCTAGCTTTCGTCTCTATGGCGGAAAACTGAATGATGAAGTTTTCCATCGAGGGTAATTTTTTGAGGCTCACAAATAAATCAATTTGTTAGATTTTTTAAGTCTCTTCGTTTCTGTACAACTTTATGTCAGTAAGTTAAATACTGAATAATAACTCCGTAATGTAACAAAGGGTGTTCATTTCTGCCATTAAATTAAGCCAGTTCAATTCGAACAATTTTACTCAGTGTGGGATAAAATAATCTAGAACTAGCTGCAGACTAGTATAATTAGTAAATTCATTGTTTTCTTGAATCGATAATTGTTAGTGTTCAGCATTTTGATCAGATATTTTAAAATAATTGTAAGTTAAATATTTGGAGCAATCTCCCTAGACGTTTCTGAGTATTTTTCAGCAGATCAAATCACTCTAATCATATCCGATATGGTTGCGTACAATGCAGTTCTCTTAGAAAAATTCATTTAATGAGAGATGAGTAATGTGTTCCCTAGCATTAAAATTGCCCTCTCAAAGTTTATTACATGAGATATTTATCAGTAGCCCATCAATTAGTTATTTTGAAGTACGGATAATATTATTTATGACATTCAACACAGTAAGGCTTCGTGTTACAGTTTGAAGGAAACGTATGCGCGGTTACATAAATGTACATGCAAAAAATTTTACATTTATGATGAATTTCGTAGTCAGTACAAATGGTTTATGCCTCATAAAAAAGCAAATCGATGTTTTCTGAGGCACTCTCGATCTTTTTTGTCGTATAATCGATACCAAAGCGACGAGGCTAGATTCATTTTGATGTTCGAGTTTTTGAACGCAATTTCCTACAACTATGGGAATTAGTATGTAATATGAATGCCTCATACTCATGGTTTCGCTTTTGATATTCTTTCAACAAAGCGTATAGCATAAAATAACTTATCAACGGACCAATGAATATCGAATTCTTATTCATAGTCCTGCAAAAAGCACCGTATTTAAGGATATGCAAACTTTACACTTGAAGTCATAATCGATGTGTTGGTAACGATAAAAGGCTTTGATGAAACAATTTTTGTTAATCTGTATCTGTCGAAAATGTGTCACTTCTATTACCTTAGGAATATGGGGCAAAAATTTAATTACGAACACTTCAATGGTACAGCTAACAATTAAATGCATATCGTGCAACCGGCATGGCGACTCACACTGTCGACATTTTATTTCTCGCCCACTAACTTTTTCTCCAAGCACCTGTCGGCAGATCCAACCTCAGATATATTGCTCCTAAAATCACAGACCAACTTCAGCCTTCACCGCTAGCACATCAGACTATCTTCAGCCTTCACCGCTAGCACATCAGACTATCTTCAGCCTTCACCGCTAGCACATCAGACCATCTTCAGCCTTCACCGCTAGCACATCAGACTATCTTCAGCCTTCACCGCTAGCACATCAGACTATCTTCAGCCTTCACCGCTAGCACATCAGACTATCTTCAGCCTTCACCGCTAGCACATCAACTTCAGGACTTCTGACTCTCCGCTACCTCACCATCCGGTACGGCTTCTTCCGCCGTCCGTCGATTCAGTGTGTGGGTGCCTTGTTGACGCACCTCTGTCGGCATGAGGGGAGGCTTGAGCGCGAGTGCGCACCCGTCATCATCACCTCACCACCGCCAGAACACACTTCGCTTCGCTATCAGAGAAGTAAGTCGCAGTGCTGTCGTGTGTCGTGCGTGAGCATTAAAGATTGTTCGGCTGAAGCTTATTGAAGTGTTCCGCTCCCTCCTATTGAATAATAGCACCTAGGGTAATCAATTTATATGTTAACTAGTTTAGTTAATTTCGGTGTTAAGGTGTAGATCAGATCGGTGGGTGTTAATTTCGGTGTTAAGGTGTAGATCAGATCGGTGGGTGTTAATTTCGGTGTTAAGGTGTAGATCAGATCGGTGGGTGTTAATTTCGGTGTTAAGGTGTAGATCACATCGGTGGGTGTTAATTTCGGTGTTAAGGTGTAGATCAGATAGGTGGGTGTTAATTTCGGGCTTTAGTTGTACATCAGATCGGGGTTAGTTTTGGGTGTATTAAACTAATTTATATCTAAGCAATTCAGATCATTGTACTTCTCCTTTACTACGTTTCTTTAATTTTGTTAATCGTTTTACCTCGGTGCATTAACGGAAAGCGCAGGGTTTGTGCCTGGAGTCACGACAGCGGCTCCGATATTTCGGGCCGAGTCTCCGACGCAACTTTCTCTTGGACGAAAACCATCGTTCATCACCCCCCATATCATTTTCTTCGGATCAGCTATTTCTCTCTGTCGACCGTGTCAAATATTTGGTCATCTCAGTAAACTTTAATCAATTGTCCTGTACTTTATATTCCCCCCCGCTATGCTTTTTTAGTTAGTATTTGCCCTCAAATTAATTTCTGGCTTATAGTTTTTAATTTAAGACATAAACGGCAAGAGGTTTTCGCTCTGATTTCGCATTGAGTCAAAGATAATTACAAATAACCTGTAAAATGACGTCATGAGTGGTGTTGCATAGGAAAGTTTTGACGATAAACTCGTAAGTTTATACGAAGCAGAAATATAATACAGATGATATTTGAAGTCGTCCCGAAACACGATATACGTTTGTAATGTAAGCACACAGAATGCTTAATTACTCAGATACATCAAAATGCTATAATGCTCTATGGATCGTACTAAATCTGGGTTTAAGATTTGTTAAAGGGTCACAGCGCAAATAGGCGGACGTTCTCAATAACCAAGGAACTAAAATGCTCCATTGCTCGAGCTCAATTTTTTTCCAGAGCGCATGAAGCAAGTTGATAATTGATAGATGTTATAAAATATTAATGAACAAAGGTATGAATTATGATAAATTTTTTAATATCGTATGATAGGTTTTAATGATTTTTTATCTGTTGTGTGCGGTGAACGGGTGATATAGAAATGCAGGTTACAACTCCTGAAATTTGAGTTTTTTGTAGGGTGTAAAAAACAATAATGTTTTGACCGACACTTCCAATGTTAATTGCCTTTTTGAGTTATTTTAAATTCTTTCAAAATTACTAAATTTTACGAATCATTCATGCATTTGTTCACTCTACGCTTTCGGGATTAACTTGGTAATTTGAGTGAAGCGTTTTGATAATGAGAAAACTTGTTTTCGTTTATATGAAAGTTGACAAAATTCCGTGATTTTAATTACATGCATAGCTAAAATAGAGACTAAACACTTTAATTCCGGATATTTCTGTACAAATTAAGAAAACGCGGTTTATGAGACAGTTAGATATCGACTAAATGACCGATATGGGATATTTACACCTGATGTTTTTCACAGGATTTGGCTTTTTAAATAAATAATGGTTTGTGAGGAATATCCCAAAGAAACTACAAAGAACCGTTTTTGTTATTCACGCAACACAAGTTTCTTTGAGCAAATTATAGCAGCAAAAAACGGTCTCGTTTAGATAAGAAGATTGTTCTCGGTCACACAAACTGCTTCCATCACAAAGAGCTCGTCCAGCTCTGCGTCTGAGCTTAATGACTTCCACTCTGATGCCTCTCAACGAACCCGAACGCCGCCAGCACCAGATCCAAGGCAACAAGAGGCGAAAATTGGGTCTTGTTAGAGACACCACCTGCGTCCTGAGCTGTGACTGACGGAACGCGAGATGGTAGGTGCTCGATGAAGTGTTAGTAAGACGGCTTTAGCATTGAAGGTGGTGAGAGACCGGTGTATTTCTGGTTACGTAGCTTTAACATTAGAAGTGACGGACGACTAATGTATTCCTGCTATATTTGGAATGGCAACTTGAGTATCGTAGGCGGCAGGAGACTGGTCGTCTGATCTTGTGATAGTCACATTAAAGGTGGCGGTAGACTCGAGTCTATCTGTGATGGTATTAATATTAGAGATGGTGAGAGGCTGATGAATTTTTGAGGTGATGACTTCATTACTAGAGCGGGTGAGAGGCAGATGTATTTTTGGTGTGGGGGCTTTAATATATTAAAAATCAAAGTAGGTAGATGGCGGCAAAAGTTTTGAAAAATTAGGCTGGGAATTGTGAGCTATGTCTCTGTTATTGTAGTTGCTAGATGGTAAGGGATTTTTCCTGAGAATTTGCAGAGTTTGTAATAAATACTCATCGAAAACACTTAAAATGGCCTCTGGAAAAGACTTTACCAGCATAATCACGCCTATGTGCCCTACTGCATTTCGGTTCCTAGACTGCGTTATAGTTTGATGCTCGATATTGGGAGTCAGCAGTTGTGAGCCTCCAATTGCTGTAGATCATCTGAGTCTTGTTTGTCTCCAAATTGTATCTATAAGATGAGCTGAACCGCCTGCATAATGGCACGAATTGGTAGTTGCAAAAACTCGCATGTAGTTTTTGACTAAATATTCTTCAAAAAGTTTGCCGCAACCATTTACACTTGAAAAAATTACAAAGACGTAAGTTATACTCCATTTAGAATTTATTTCTTGTGACTATATACCAAATAAAAGTATATGAGTGGAATTTCAAATAAAATTAAGAGTAGAATGATGCCTCATCTGCATTTTAGATAATGAAAGAAAACAAATATGGGTTGGCTCCCTACTTCATTTTTTGCAGAACTCATAATAAAAATGCAATAGAAGTCCCGTAAAACAATGTAGTTCCACTAATTCGATACAAAATTTTTATTGATTTTGTTGCGGTGTAAAAATAAGGCTATAATCATTGATTTGGTTATAGTTTTGGAAATGTTTAGCTATATGTAGTTTGAGGCCATCAATTGTTCATATTGAAATCTTGTGTACGACCTAATTTTTTGATGACTCTTCACACAATTGGGCTCAATTTAACAAGAAAAGACTCAGCTTTGCTATTTAGTAAATATTTTTGTCACTTATTTAGCTACATTCGATCATTTCTACTTTGTATGCACGTAATTTTAATTTGATCATCGATTAGGAATTAACTTCCGTGGAATCTTCCTAGCCCAGGTGAAAGCTTTCGTTAGCCGACTCTAACATTTCTGCCTGTTCTACGCGCCACTACAGTATATGAACGCTGTTAGATATCATGAGGAAATTTAGCCTAATTCCCACTGCAGTTCATGCAATTCTAAAAGAACAACAGTGATCTCCTTGGGGACATTGAAATTCTGCGAAATTTCGAAATGATACTACAGAATTAAAGAACTAATTCATACGCCGCAAAAATGGCCACACCCAGCGTCTCATAGCTTTGCTTGTATATGATCATTCTCCATCTGTGTCACGCGAAAATTATTGTGCAGAGACCAGAACCATATGAGTAACGCTGTCTGAAGACAAAATTGTAGATTTCATCTTTTGCGCAGTATATCTCAACATCTCATCGCTACAAAAAATTTTGCTACTTCCAGCAGCATTCCACCGCAGACTTAACGATATATAGGTGTACTTTCCCTCCACCGTAAGTTATAGGATGCACTTCTCCTTCACACTCTGATATAAAACACAGCATTGTCTGGCAGCCAAACTTTATGCGTTCCATCACCGTGGGGTGACCTTTGATGGAAGTGGTTCTGCTCTCGCAGAAATTGGCTGAAGCTCGTCGCTGGATACTCGCATGTCAAATTTATTACGTAGTTAGCATGCGAGAGACAATACTGTATTAGACTTCCTCAACAAATAATAATTTGCCGTTTTAAAGCGTGCTTTGAGTCGTGAGCAAACATGAAACTGTCTCATGTTTCAAAGGTTATGGTTACATGGTTTGATCGCGTGACTGTCAGCTAAAAACTTTAAGAGTGGAATGCTGGCTGTGGATGGAAGAATACGAAGGTAAAGCAAGCCTTGCTGGTTAGCGATACGCTTGGCTTTGCAGCAGAGTAGGGAACTCATTTAAAGTTTGCTCATTTCAGGAGCGCATGAAGTGGAAACTGTGCAGTATTTTCATTTTAGTTAAGAAATTAAAATCAAGAATTACTTGACTGACACAAGTGGCTCAACGGAGGTGTTGTGGTCTTTGACGTACTGCTGATGTTCATTAGAGAACGCAGGACTCGCATCAGTCAATTATTATGAAGAATCTTAGAAGTATTTTGCGCTTATATTCACGCCCACACAACAATGACATTTCCACCCCTCCTCCTATTTTCTCACAAATCACTATGATTTACACATTTTCAGACACGTATATCTCTCACTCACACTCACACACGCTCAAATTATTTTCTGGCATCCTTTCAAACAACCCCCCCCCCCTCCTCTCCCCTACAGAAATATTCTCATATACTTACTCTCTCACAACTTGAGTGTGAACTCCCAGCCTCTCATGCCATCATTTTCAATATTTTAAATTTTTCGACAGAGTTTATGGTTCTCTATCATTTCCTATTTTAATTAGACATAGCGTGGTTCACAAGGTATGTGAATAAGCTACTAAAATTTATGAATCTTTTAGCTTTTTAAATATCGCAATTCTAGTTGTGTCCACAGCTCTATAAAGGGTCTTGATCTTTTTTGACTGAGTTTTATGTTTGGAAAGATGTTTCAGAAATTACTTTTTTTGAAGAAATATGGCAAACTCAGAGAATAAAATTGCGAAGCGAGGCTAATGCCAAGTAGATGTATAAATACGGATGTTTCATGTACACTCTCAGATTCAAAGGTAAATTTTATTGGTGGATCCGTATAAATTGATTCATTTTTGAGCTTTTCAGCATTGTGTTTAGGCGTCACCGATAGAAGAACTGAGCTTAGAAAAGTCGAATAGAATTAGGGCACCTCACCTGACTACCTTGTTCAGGATTGAGCTAGAAAATTTTTTAGAAGCGATCATTGATGAAACCAAAAAGTAAACGCTGTTTTAAGCGCATGCACAGAAGTAGAACTACTTTTCCATGAAACCGAAATAGTTCCGTGGAATAGCGTTCATTTAGAGGTAATTTGAATTAATCGGGGTAATTGGCCAAGTGCAAATGTGGAAATGATGAGGTCTACCGACTAGTTAACTTCCTATGAATTCGATCGCTTTCCTTTGCTTTCAAATGAAAAGAGGGATGTGTCCTCTGAAGGTCCTGTAAGGTAGCGCAGCTATTTGCAATACAGTCAATTGCTTTTAAAGTGTCGGCATTGGCATTTTGGAGAATTACAGTACGGTTGGCTATGTAAAGCGAACATCGTGCAAAAATCACAAGAAATAGTTCCCTATTCCGAAAATTTCGAATAGCTCTATCAGAAAAATTCGATATCAGTTACAAATGATTCAACAACAATGAAAATCGTTGTTCAGCAAGATGTATGTGTTCTGATCAAACACTCAATATATTTGGAAATACCTTTGCGATTAACATCGCTTTCTCTCAGCTGCTTTGTGTGGGCCGAAAAAAACACCTTTTCCAGTGGCATGAAAATTTGAAGAAATATAGGGCTCAATTCAGAGAGTTGTCAAGATTGATTTGGTGGTGATCATTCAAAAATAACTGAATTTTTGAAGATATTCTCTGTTGTAGCGAAAATTTACAGATTCAAAACATTATTGATGGAATTCATGGTAACTCGATACCAATCGGGCTACAGGCCAGCGATAATCCATGGCTCAAGATTAATGCCTTTTATATCTTCAGCCCTGCTCGTAAAAGTCGCGATGACACAAGAGTGGCCCGAGCATTTGCACCATTTGCGATAAATCAAAAGAGAGAAATGAAGTTAGCTTCAATCTATCGTTGATTTTCTTTGGAACGGAACTAACCAAGCTTTGAAAAATCTTTGGAGATATGCAGTGATTCTTTTTTTGGTCAAATGAGTTTATAAAAATACATATTCAGTTCCATATAATTATTTTGATTCGATCAAAAATGCAAATGTAGTCGAGCCTGTTTGAGTCCGATGTTAGCCCGCTACATCAGAATAAAGATTTTGAACGAAGAAAATATTACACTCATGCATTTTGTTGCAAAATCGGAGAGGGTTGGGATCTTTATTTTATCACTCGAGCATAAGAGGAACACATGGTGAGGCTACTTCTCACCATTTTCCTTATTCACTGATCTGTACAATGCTAGATTTTTAAAAATAGTAGGTGACGCTAAATATGTGGCATGTTCAATAAGCAAACTGAAAAGCTCAAAATTATACACAGCGACTGATAACTACCTTGGTGGCGACTTACCTCTTCCTAAAGCTCCACACCTCCACATGACGACTACGATTACACAATTTAATCTTAAATAAATCAGAAAGTCCTAAGTCTATAAGCCTAAAAAGTTAATGATGGGAATTTACGTTCCTTTGAGCACAATATATGTATTTATTGATTGCCTACACACTATATTATCAAAGTCCAGATAGAAATTTTACTGAGGAATATTTTATCCACCATTTCACTACATTCAAAACTGATGCCATTTTCGGATTACAACATGGTAAGACTTCATTGCTCTGTGGCCATGTTTAAGAGCAGACCTGGAGATGCAATTGGCGTTACTATGCTACTCCTCAGAGCACGCATGAGCAGTTCTCACAACGGAGGCCATTGACCCGAGCACAGGCCGAAGAGAAGTTTGTGGCCGCATCAGGGTCGTGAGGCCGCAAAAGTATCTTCATTTTTAAGCACTGAAGAGACGAACTTCCAACACATTTCTCCGAGGTTTCGTTACTAAAGATGAATAAGTTTCGTTTCATCAGAGCAAACTAGGAAGGTCATTTGAGGAAATACTTCGCATGGCAAAAAAATTCAGAGGCTTCTCTGACCTCAGCGTGGCTTGGCTGTCGAGTTCAGGTGATAAAAATGATGAATTTTAACAAACGGTGGGCCGCTTCTTTCTTTAGAAGACTTGAAAACGCGATAAAAATATCTCAATTTACTTTGTGAGGAAAAAGCAAATGGCCACAGCGAGCGGATGCTTTTTCTGAAAAGTTATGTGAGTTCTTCTATCATTGGAGCCTTGAAGAAAACGAGAACAAATTAGGAAGAGTTGCGTTACGTCACGGCATGTTTGTCAGCAGAAAACTTCTCATTTTTTACCAAAGGTAAAGGAAAAGAATGTACGATGAGCATGGAGGTAATTTTTACAAAAAACTCAGAACTCATCGAGCAGAAAGAAAATAAGAAGTTCATCTGTAGGCTAAGACCAAGAAGGTCCAGGCGTCTCAGAAATCTTTTGCTCTTGTTTTTCTGTTGGAAGACATTCCTTGGATGAGGTTAGTTAATTTTACGAGTAGTGTCTTCATTTATGAACTAAGGGGTGGATAGGGAGGAGACGACAGGCTAGTTAAGAAAATAACAAGGCTCTTAGGAAGGAAAAAGACTTTTACGAGAATTTTGTTAATGATTTTAGAACTGAGGAATCTTTTAGGTTTTGATGGCGAATTTTCGGAAAAAACAAACTATAAAAATCTTAAAATCGTTCAAAGTCTTCTCTAATTTTGTGCAAAGATGCTACAGTAGCTGTTAACAAGTATGGTAAGTATGGTTCCTTCATTTATCATTTTATGCAAAATTTGTAGCAGTACCATGTACCATGTACAAGTATGGTTCCTTCATTTATCATTTTATGCAAAATTTGTAGCAGTACCATGTACCATGTACCATGTTTCTGATACTGCTACCAGCATGCATGCATTTATGGTTTGAGTTTTATAATACTAAAGAATCAAATGAATTTTTTGAAATTGTAGCGCAGAAAATAATTTACGTAGGTCAATTATCTTCGGTTTGTCACTGTTGGTGTATTTATTTGCGCCATCCATCAAGAAAAGAAACATGTTTCGAGTGTCGAGTTGATTTCAAAATGTTTTGGAGTGAAACTTGACCATGTTCTAGTGTTTGCTTCACTGCTACCAGTTACTTCAGTGACGATGAAAACATCGCCTTTTGATAACTTTTGAATTTCTATGAATTAGTTAAGTGGAAAGAGGAAATTATTCGTAATCTTACGCAAATTGCCTGTTGCCCTACGGCGTGTAATGTTAGCAATAACAAGTACTTCTTAGCAGGTAAAGTTGAATAATTTTAGTCTCGGTTTTTTGGTAGTCAGACAGAGCGTGAATTTTCATTCACCCGTGAACGACTGTGTGGTGTTCTCCCCCAGGCTGCAACACGCTTCGGGCAGACTTTGAGATATCTTTTTCGTGACAG